>JARFXV010002129.1:0-113694 GCA_031761425.1 Cosmopolites sordidus | reverse complement strand
GTTGATGATACTTCTGTTGTTAGGATTGGAGTTTGTACTACCGGTTGGTTCTCTGTGTTCAAGTTAAGGATATCCATGTTATTTTTTTGAGGTGGGTCATATGTAATGCTTTGGTGTAAATTATTACCGACTTCTCTCTTGATGTTCATTAATTCTGTTTCGGTAAGATATTTTTTTCTTAATATAAGATTTTTACGGTCTGCTAAGTTTTGTTCCGATAACTGTGTTTCAGCAAACCTCTTCTTATATTCTTGGTGAAGTGCACTTCTCCATCCAGGTAACGGTATATCTGCACACTGGTTCACGTAATAATAGGCACTCATTACTTCAATATTCATTTCACGTGTCCATCTAATACGTGGAGTGCGCTCGGTTCTGCTGACAGCCCTCCTTATGGGGGGCGAGCCAGCCGGTACCTGATTATTAGCTCCTGCTTTTTGTTAACAGAAGAATATCTATTTTAGGAAGCGATTTAGAGGAGGTGGATCACTACATATATCATGGGCAAAAGATTTTAATGAAGAATGATACTGCCCTGGAAGTGGAACAGTGCGTTAAGTATGACTGGCAGGTGTTTGGCAGGCTCAACGTAGTGTTGTTTAAGAACAAACTCTCACTTTGTGTAAACAAAAAAGATTTTGATCGATGCGTGCTACCTGTTCTAGCTTGCGGAAGTGAAACATGGGCACTCACATCATAATCAATTCAAAGACTTCGGGTAGCCCAGAGGGGAATGGAAAGGTGTATGCTTAGTATTACAGAGCTGAACAGGAAGATCTGCACATGAATCAGAGAACAGACCAAAGATAGATGGACCAAAGTAATCCAGGGATGGATACCGCTTGATCATAAGCGCCCACAAAGAAGTTATAAAACACGATGGATCCATAACATCATCAAGTATATCTGACCAGAATGGCAGAGAAAAGGTCAGGACCGCGTGAGTCGGAAACATGCTGGGGAGGCCTTTATCCTGCACAAGTACATTTGGATGAACATTTCCCAGGAAGTAAAGGAACTGTTGTGTGTTTTCTTAGTATTATTTTCGCTTCGGTTAAAAATTCTTTAATTCTAGAACACTGATACGTCATACATATTACGACGCTCTCACTACTTCGGTTATTTTCGGGCAGTTTTGTAAATCATAATAGCCACACCTGCCTAGTATATTCGTATTTAGTCGTAATCTAGGGCCTGTTGAATTTGCAAGCCAATATTTATTTTATATGGTTATCTTTTGAACATCGCGTCGTAAATTTTACGACAAATTAGTGATACCGTAATCACATTATGTCTCATTAAGAAAACATTATTATCATATTCTCCAAAAAAGGAAACGTTGTTTTGCTTCTCTCAATCCTTCACGAAGAGGCAGAAGTCTGCTCACAGACTGGTAAACCAACCACAGTTTTAAATTATAATCAGACTAAAACCGCCATTTATACATTTGACCAACTTTGTAGCAGTATGAGTTGCAATAGAAAAACGCGCAGATGGCCGTTATGCATATTATACGGCACTCTTAATGCAGCTGACATTAATTCATATATTGGGTACTGCCATAATAAATTGAAGGCAAATGTCAAACCACTTTTCTGATATGACTACTTGTTTGACTTAGCAGATTTACTTACCAAACCATAGATGGAGGATAGACTTTAGATCCCAAACTTACAAGATCTTCGTATATCCGATCAAGATATATTATATATATGCGCTATTTTAAAAATTACTGAGAACCCTGAGCGTGTGCCTCACCTAGAGAAGAAACGTAAAGCCTGTCATTATTGCCCAAGTCGATTGAGGCGTATGACCACAACATATTTTGTCAAGTGCTGGCATGCGATATGCGGTGAGCACGGCGGTAATTACAGCACTGAGTGTCTAATATAATTTCTTTATTCGCTCGGTGACCTTCTCCGTCTCCTCCCAGAATTCACTTTACCTTCCATCGACCTTAACATATCATTAGTTTAGTTTTTAGAAAATAAGAGAGGAATTTTCAGTTTTATGGAATTTTCTTTCAATAAATATTTGATATCAATTTGATTGGTTTATAAACCAAGTCGTATTACGACATATTAGTATTTACGTGTGTCAAAAACATATTAATGTTTCAGGGTTAAAAAGGAAATCTTCAAGATTACATAGCACTTTTCGTTTTATTTTTTTTTAATTAATCTAATCTTATAATTAATAGTAATAAATATTGCGATTATTTTTCTTTCCTGTTTTAGCATCCATAATGTTCCAAAAACAGCCTGTGTCTTAAGCTTATAAACTAGTGTAATTATCAATAAATATTTGATATATTACTTATTGGCAAAAACGGTTCAACTCGATAATGTAAACCCATTAAAGGTTTTTATATTTGGTGTTAAACACACTGTTGTAGTAAATTAGAATGCATTTTCCGATTATGTGGATTAAATAAAATAGGCTTTAACAAAAAAATACGTTAAATTGGAAAATGCATAAAGGGCGTTTGTTAAAACGTAAGCTGAAAACTTGATGGATATAACAGGATTTTGTTGACTCATCCAATGTGCGATTAAACCGACGTACTACGTCAACAGTTGGTATTGGTTTATTTGGAAACGATAAAAAGGCCTTTGAAAAAATTTTTTTCGCAGGCAGATTTACAATGTTTTATTGCCATGTGGGTGATTTATATACTGTGGGTAGTTTATATATTTAAAGTATATGATATAATACTCTTAAATTATTAAAAAATTGAAGCAAAACTTGAAAACCGAAGCAATATATTAATGTCTTACAGCAGATAGAAAACTTGGAAATGAAGGTCTTATACAATATAAATGGCATGTAGACGGAGTATTATGTGACATTGTCTAAAAAACTTTAAAAAAATAATACTAACATAGTCTATTAAAAAATAATGAGAGTCATTTCAAATTTAATTAATATAGATTGTACCGAGTGTTTTAGGTTTTGTGTCTTTTTGATATAACGCTAACGCTTTGGTTTGGAGAATAGTTATATAATTTATATAGTTTGTATGTGATCAAGCGGTATCCACTCCAGGATTTCCTGGCCCCCTTGTCACGACATCGCCTTACAATATGGCTTGTCTACCTCCATTTCAATTCCTTTACTCTTCAATGATGTCAGACCATTTAGTTTGTTCTCTGATAGATGTGCAGGTTTTTCTATCCCGCTTTGTAATGTCCAATGCATAAACCTTTCTATTTCCTTCTATGTTATCCGAAGTTTTTGAACTAACTGTGAAGTGAGTGTCCAGGTTTTACTTCTGTATGTTATAACCAGTAGGACGTACATATCGAATACCTTTGTCTTCAGGCAAAGTGGGAGTTTGTACATAAACATTATGTTGAGCCAACTAAATGCCCAATAGCCACACTTAATACACCGTTTCACCTGCCGTGCAGTATCTCCATCTATTGAAATCCTTTGCCCAAAATATATGCAGTGATCCGCAACATCCAAATCGCGCCATAGAATAGAAATCGTCTGTCTTCAGCAAATGTTGCTGCATTTTTGCATTCTTACATTTTGAAAATGATCTGGCTCTTTTTCAGGTTTATTTTTAATCCAAATGGTTCTACAGCCCTTCGCTGTTTTTGAAACTTTCCCAGCTCCTGTGAGACTTGTGAAAGAAGAACGATTTACGAATTTAAAATGGTTAAAGTATGCATCATTGATCTTTATTCTATCTTTTTCTCAATCCATATTACGAAATAACTGTTCAAGCCAGGCTGAGACAAGAACAGGAGATATTGCGTCTTTCTACGTTCACCCCCATCTACATTAATTTTAACTTCAAGATCGTCAAGGTAAACTGTCGCTACAGCTTCATCATATATCGATACTACTAGGTTTAGTTAGGCTCTGTTTGGTTTAAATTTGGTTAAGCAATGCATTCATTAATGCTTGTTTTGAGATTAAATAAAATACTTTTTTATATAGATGCATATATATTTATATATATATATATATATATATATATATATATATATATATATATATATATATATATATATATATATGTATATATATATATATATATATATATATATATATATATATATATATATATGTATATATATATATATATATATATATATATATATATATATATATATATATATATTTATATATATGAACATTTTTGTTGGTTGCTTGACCGGGAAGGAGCCTCACTTATCCCTATAACTGGATAACATGTGTTTAGTCTCTCGAGGTTCAGACTCATCAGGGCGCCGACATATACCATACCATCAAGAATAGGGAGACCCTATCCACAGCCAACAACCCATGTTGTCGCCGACTTCCCGTCGGATGCCGTATATATGTAGTGCTGCATTTTCTTGGACTGCGTCCAATGAGACAGTAGTAGCGGAGTGTCATCACACACTCAACCGTTGGGTTCCACAATCTCATGTGGAACACACAACAACGTGCGTCTCCGCCTAAATGAACATTTTTGTTGGTTGGTTGCTTCACTAAAAAGGAGCCCCACCTATCCCTTCAACTGGATGACATATGTTTCGTCTCTCGAGGTTCAGACTCATCAGGGCGCCGACATATACCATATCATCAAGAATAGATGAAGAAAGAAAGAAGACGAAGAAAAACTTGGACGCAGTCCAAGAAAATCTAACACTACATATATACGCCACCCGACGGGAAGTCGGCCACAACATGGGTTGTTGGCTGTGGATAGGATCTCCCTATTCTTGATGGTATGGTATATGTCGGCGCCCTGATGAGTCTGAACATCGAGAGACGAAACATATGTCATCCAGTTGAAGGGATAGCTGGGGCTCCTTCCCGGTCAAGCAACAAAAAAAATGTTCATTTAGGCGGAGACGCAGGTTGTTGTGTGTTCCACATGAGATTTGTTGACACTCAGCTACTGCTGTTTCATTGGACGCGGTCCAAGAAAATCTAACACTACATATATATATATATATATATATATATATATATATATATATATATATATATATATATATATATATATATATATGTATATATAGCTAAATATATTTATAACTTACAATCAACAATTAAAATAAATATGCTATATTTGTTTTAATATAAAACATCAAGTACTAGAAATTATAAAGGAAAAAAATAGAGCTAGTTGCGTCCATGTTGAGGCCTAGATCACAAATGCCGTGGCCGAAATGGAGATGTCAAGAAAATAGGAGTAAGGCAATTTGATGAAAGGCAATAATAATTTTAGAATATTTAAAGTAAACAAAGATTCATAATTTAATTTTACCGAACAATTAAACGATGAACGATATGAGAAGGAAGTATGGAACATGACTCTATGAGAACCTACATCCAAGGACCACGCGAAACGCGAAAAAAATATTCCAATAATCATGACAGCAATGAAAAGGCAATCTCACTGTCATGTCACTGAAATAATACGGAATAGATGAAATTATTTCTTCTAAAATTAACTGATGAATATCTGTCTTGTCAGCCTTGACAAATGAAGAATGAATGAATGAATGAAACAAAAATGTCTGCCTTGACAACAATAACTTAATAATTTCAAATATGATAAAGAATTTTTAAAGATATTGCGATAACATTTTAATGCCAAGATTAAAATAATCAAGAATATATTTGTATATTTGTATAGAATATATATTTGTCAGCACATTTTTAAGATATGATTTAAAGAAAGGAATTATCCTATATTAACTTACTAATTATATAGTTCATATATTACAATACATGTACTTCAATCAAAGTAGTTAGACCGAAAATCAGTTCGGGTTCAAGAGTTGATTGCAGTATTTGGGCTACGGTATTAATCTACAATGCCACTAATGAACTGTAGTAGAAACAAAGCTACGGGAAGTTAGAGAGAAAATTGAAAGCAATGGAAAACAGCCAGACTTACAAGGGAATAATTAAAGAAGCCTAAACCAGAAATTCATAATATTCTTTAAAAAATTAAATTGTATTATTTTGTTCAAATTGCTGATTCATATTCATTTTAAAAATGAATTAAATAGATAAATTTAAAATAGACAATGGAGTACTTAAATAAATACCATCTTCAAACGAAAATTGGCGACCATCATGACTATTTTCACTTTGTTTACACCTGCTTTATATAGGGTGTTCTCCAAGTTGAGTCTCGTAAAGAGAAGTCTATTTAGCTAAAGTTATTTATATAAAAGTTCTAGAATAACAAAAACAAAAATGTTAGATATTACAAAAGTTATTCAAAATTGTCATCATTTTTTCGGTTAGGTCAGGTTAGGCTTTAATATTAGTTATTTACTTTTTTTCTATTATAAGTACAAATTATCAATCTCTTTAACGTCACTTGGTAATAGATTCTCGTTGTGAACGCAGTCTTTTTACTATAAGTCATTTCATTAGATAATAAGTAATTTCTTTGTTAAAACTTGATTATTGTAAATAAACCGGTTTTAAAAACTAAATTCGCGAATCAAGTAACCTAACTAACGCAGTCATCGGTAGGATTTCAGAAGATTTGTACCCATTGGACAAAAAGAGGAAGAATATTTTTTCCTGGACAAATCATCAGTTTCAACTGTTCAGAACCTCAACAATCCTTGGGCAAAAAAATTTGTAGTTAAAGCGAATGTAAGTGATATTTTTCCTTCCCACTTTCTTTTTTTCTCTTCCAACATTTTTTCTCTCAACTATCTCTACACTAAAATTGGAATATATATATATATATATATATATATATATATATATATATATATATATATATATATATATATATATATATATATATATATATATATATATATTAGAAAGATAGATAAGATAGATATATATATATATATATATATATTATTATAAAAGAATATCTGTTCACGACTTAACAGATATTCTTTCAAATTTAAGTTTTGTGGACAATACCATTCCTCAATGTTCAAACTCAAATATGAATTCTCTCGCGGGAGCCAAAGAAATCGCACATACTCTGAGACCATTTACCGGTCGCATAGAACATTTGAAATATTTTATAAACAGTGTAGATAGTTTCTATAACAGATATTTTACAAATACAACAGACGAAAGCCTAAAAGAATTCGTCATAGCAGCCATAACCTCGAAAATTATAGATATAGCTGGAGATTTCCTATTTTGTCGACCTAATCTTAAATCCTGGCCTGGAGTAAAAAACGCATTAAGACTAAAATTTTGTGACAAAACAGATAGAAACGTTCTATTACAACAGCTAAATTTTCTTTGTAGAAATAAAAATCAATTTTCATTAGAATTTATAGATAGATTAAAAACTATTTTTTTTTAATTTCGATAAAAACCTTATACGGAAAATAACCTCTCACAAGAAACAAAAATAGCGCTTATCGCGCAGCCATTACCGTTCTTATCGCAAACGTACCATCGGAAATAAGAACCATCTTTATGATTCATAATCCAAAATCATTAGAAGATGCAAATTCTCTCGTATTTAACTCTCTCGTATTATTATTTTAATAGAACAACAAATTAATTCTAGATTAAATATAAATATATTTCCAACACCCACATTTAAACCAAGAAATCTTGAGCCCTATCTCTGAAATCCAATTACTATCTTTAACCATTTTCTTGGTTAAAACTCAGTACCATCCAATTTCCACCAATCTTCAGTCCCGAAATTTATCCCAATAAATACAGTCCATCCCAATAAATACAGACAAATACAGTCCAGCGAACCCCTTTCACTGAAGAAAGCCAATGGACAACCTAGGAATTATGCCCAAATATAGAAGAAATGTTTGTTTGTCAGCACGCTGCGTTGCTATGTGCAGCAAAATTAATAATGACAAATACGAACAAATGCCATGATACTTCTGTTCATAACGTACAAACAACTATCGGAACAATACACGGAGAAAAAATTCTGATAATTCCCGCAGAAGTCCTAATTAAAACTAATTGTTGCCGTAGCATAACAAAAGTTAAGCAGCCTAGTATTATACAACTTCCCGAATACCCTCTGGAAATAAATGGCAAATTATTCCAAATGACAAAGAAGGTAATCTTTGATATGTTTTAGAAATTCCTGATATTGAAATACCACCCCCAAGACGAAAGAAATTCATATATAAAATTACATCAAGTCAACTTCGATGACATAAATGACGCTCGCATTGCCTTGGACAATATGAAATTTGCATATAGTAATCAACCATCCCACTCACGAGTCTACTGGATACTACTTGCAATTTTTATCATATTAGGAATTTCAAATATAGCACTAACCGTTCCAGCCTGGAAGCTAGGGTGCCTACAATATCTACGACCTGGACCAGGTGAAACTAGAAAAATCTAAGAGCCGTATTTTCCGAGATTGAAGAGGGATGAGTCATGTAATTAGACAATACCACTTATCTAAACTATGCAATTAAATAAGACCTTTATCTATATTAGTTATTTACTTCTATAATCATATAATTAGACAGATCACTTATCTATGTAATTAAACAAACCCTTATCCGTGTTAACCTTTAATATTAGTTATTTACTTCTTTCTATTATAAATAAAAATTGTCAAAATCGTCACTTGGTAATAGATTCTCATTGTGAAAGCAGTCTTTTTAATATAAGTAATTTCATTAGATAATAAGTATTTTCTTTGTTAAAACTTGATTGTTGTGAATAAACCGTTTTTAAAAACTAAATCGATCGAATCAAGTAACTTAACTCTAGCCAGTATCAGCAGCAAACAAATATTGTATGTGTTTAAAACGCAGTGGTCGAGAATATCAAACAGTCAGGTCTGTTTGATATTCTCTTTTGTAAGTGTCAATAACTTCTTTATCTTGCAACTTTTATATGTATAAATGATTTTTGGTAAAATTACTTATTTGTACGTGTTATACAATCTGTTAAAGTAAGTGACTCAACTTTGAAAACACTCTATATAACTGGTTCGATGTACAGTTGAACATTGTTTCAAATTTTGCAACCATAATATTCTGGTCTTCCCACTCTTCTTCTGTTCTCTATCTTTCCTTGCATAATCACCCTCAAAAGTTAATAACGTTGTTCGCTCATTACGTTACTAAAGTATTGCAAATATGTGTCTTTAGAGTTGTTATTAGAACATTTTCGGTAGCTATTCTACCTAGGACCTCTTCATTAGTAACTTTTTCTACCTAAGATATTCGTAATATTCTTTAAATAGCCACATTTCAAAAGCTGTCTGATTTTTGATAATGTGAATAATAATATGAAGGATGGAAGCTTCTATACAGTAAAGGAGAACCAAATACATAGCAGTTAATCATTCGGATTTGCAATTCATTTTCTATTTTTCAAACAGCAGAAGAAGTATTTCATCTTGTAGAATGTGTTGCAAGAGGCGTTTCTATCCTTGCCTTTATTTATTCAGTGTTAACAGTCTTTGATTTAACCCAAGTTCCTAAATACTTGCATCTATCGACACACTCAATAATACTGTTGTTAATTCTTAGCTGAAATGTATGTGTTTTGTTTTCTTTAGGTTCATATTTAATTCGTAAAGTTTGCTGATTTCTCTTATTGTTTTTCGTCCATCTTTGTAGGATCTCGATGTTTTCCGCCAACACGACCGTGTCATCGGCATGCCTTATATTATTAATAGGATCTTCATTTAATAACACGCCGGACGTTTCTCCTTGAAGTGATTCCTGAATGTGACTTCCTGAAACATTAATTCCTAATACATATTGAAAAGTGTAAGTGAGAAGATATACCCCTGTCTTACTACACGTTTAATGCGTATGTCTTTTATATATTCTCCTTAACTCCAGCTGTTTGATTATTGTCTATTGTTTCAATCATCCCCAAATCTTGCATATTTACTTACCTTTCCTTTAGTAGCTTCATTCGCTTCTCAGGCCTTACTTTATTGAGGGTTTTCTCATAATCGATAAAGCACTCAAGAATTTCTTTATTAACATTAAGACACCATTGAACCATTATATTAAAGGGGTCATCCGGAGTACTAAACCCAATTATAATCCAAACTGTGTGTTGCTCATCTTGTCTTCCAAACTTCGATAAATAGTTTGTAATTCTACACAGTTGTTGGCATTTGATTTCTTAGGAATTTTAATGGAAATTAAAGTCAGCTATTTTCATGGTCTATTATCACTTCTCCATTTTTATTCTCTAATATACTCTATAACTTTTGTCTTGTTATTTCTTTAACTTTTCAGGTGTATTTAAGCGTTTGTATTTCTCCTCCAACTTTTCCGCACATATCTCGTTGAGCTACTTTTCTTTTATTTCTACAATTTTTCTTCTCATTAGCTCCTCGATTATCTTACTTATTTGAGCTGCTCATTTCAATTTTTCTTAATTTTTCCGCCAATATCAATATGTCTTCATTCATCCAGTCATTTTTTATTTTTACTTTCGGGATTTCTAATAATTTCTTACTTGAATTGATTATTGTATTTTTAACGGTGGTCCGTTTTTCTTCTGGGTTTGATTTTCTAATATTTGCTATAGCTGATTTCAGGTTAGTATTTATTTCCTGCTGGAATTGTTCTCTTGCTTCACTTTCTCTGAGTATTAATGTTTACTTTTTTACCTGTTTGCTTTTCAGCAAAACGGAAGCAGTTCTTCCGTTTGTGCTTTTAAGTCTTAGTTCAGTTTAAATCTCGCCATTAGCAAATTATGATCGGATCCTATGTCTGTTCCTGGATATGTTTACGTGGATAATATGCTATCACAATATGTTTTCTTTACCATCATGTAGTCAATTTGATTTGGTATAATATTTCCTTTCGAGTTTCGAGTTTTCCATGTATATAATCTTCTCTTTCAGGAAGCTTGAATAACGTATTTACAACTATCATTTAATTTTCTTGTACAAACTGCATTAATCTAGCCATCCTTTTATTTTTAATGCCTCCCCTGAACCATAACCCTGCATCAAATCCTCGAACTGAAACAATACAGAGTTCGTGTTTCTTTCTTATGTTAAGATATTATACGTTAATAAAAATTAATGGAATTCTACATACATTCTGTAATTTTGCGAAGCATGAACAACAATTGAACATATGTAGAATATTATCTTCAGGTAATTTTTTATTTACTTGATACTCTTTCAAATACTGGAAGACATGGTATAAGTAGCTTTGGATGGCATATCTATCAACCAAAACTAGTCAACGAGTGCCTTAACTGAGTGATTATTAGTATTAGCTAGAGCACTAACTAAATTAGCTGAAACGTTTATAGTTTATAATTTTTTGATATAGTTTCCTGCATTTAAAATATTACTAAAATTGAAGAACTAATTTATGATTTTCACATTCCGTTGTCAGTTAATTGGAAGTTAATGTATTGGATTATGGAAATCAACCACTTAAGGCTAAAAATAAAAATATCCAAATTTTAAATATATTGCGACATTATAATGCCGATTATTTAGCTGTTATTGGCGTGTTTTTGCATATGTATTTTAAACATAATCTGTTTTAAGTTATTGTCGTGGTAAAACGATTGCTTTCAGCTATAATAAAATGGATTCCACATCAAAATGAACCAATATGGCTAATATACTGAATATTTATTTTATAAATGAAAACATTGTGTATGCCAATTTTGTTAGTATACTGCATATGGATATGTGTTTTTTGGAAATAATTTTCCTACAATTTAGTTTAAAAAGGTAGTTTTTTTAAAATCACTTAATATGCTATTTTTATATAAAATGTTAGTAATACATGTATATCAACTGTTGTTTAAATATTTAGATACTACTATACCAGAATATTATGCATTTTACACCTAAAACTATTAACATATGAATAACAAGTCAAAATATAAATTCTATTGACTGAGTTTGCCATAATAATTAAGACTAAACAGCAAAATAACACTGATAGTTTAGATAATTAATTAGTAGAAAGAAAATACGGAAACTTTGTTTTCTTGTGGTTCTTGAGATGCACATCAATTTTTTGGTAGGCTCTTTTTGGAAAAATTACGATATAAAAATGAATCAAAATTTAGTAACATACTTAGAATATATTTATAAAAACATATTGTTTAAATATAATCTGTATTAACATATGCAATGGCTAAGTAAATGTTCTAATAGTAGTTAAATAACTTATTTATATTCAGAATGAAAAAGTATTAACGTAATAGCAGTACATTATAAACAAACAAAAATAAAAAACAATAATAATGGTAATGCTGCCGTGATAAAAAAAATCAATAACATCATGTTATAAAAATTGATATTTTCCATTTAAAGCTAAAGTGGTTTTTTGTTAGTAGTATTACCGCATAAAAGCATTGATAACAACATTAATAATGCAATGAAATAAAAAAAATACATCCAACCATTTGTATTTGATTACGAATAGAATGCATAGTTAATATTTAGTAATTGGAATTATTGAATGAATCTTTGGGACACTTTTATTTAAAATCCGTAATTGAATAGAGTAAATTTGTAGTTTTTCCGCAGGTCATTTTTTTTTCAATTTAAATCTTAATTGATTTTTGTTATTCACTTTTGAACATGTATTAATTATATAAAATTGATAGCTTTTCATAACCCATTTTAATGGATAGCTCTTTATTTTATTCAGTTTATAAAATAAAAAAGATCTACGCATATATATAAAAATATTTGTTTTTTAAAAGTAAAAAAAATAGATGAAATTGATTTTTTTAATTCTGAAGATGTACATATTCGTGGCATTGTTCCAGTTTAGCAAGTAAATTATGATGCTGTACTATGACATAGCTTCCCAAAAAGCCATTATCAGTTATTGCACTGATTTTTGATGCTTCAATAGATATGCTAATAAGTAAAATGGCTGGTACCGTACCGGAACAAACCATCAATTGACAGTTCAATGGGCAATTACATTTCAATCAAATTACATTTGCTTATTGTTATTGATCTAAGAAAATTACATTTTCTTAAATATTCTTTCTTGCACCACAAATTGAGCTCAAAAACAATACGTGTCCACTGAGCGCCAGAAATATAATAATCAAAAACGCATTAAAAAAATCATATCTAAAGTAAATTTGTCGATAACTAAACGGCCGAAAAAGTTGATGCTTTAATTTTGGATTCGTAGCGGAAATAAATTTTACTCCTATAGATGGTTTTTACTTCTTCATCTCCACCCTAAGCATTTGTTTTCTGTTGTCACCTCTACTATTTTACAACTGGTTAGTCCAGTTCAGAACGCCATAGGAGGTGAATCATCTTGTGGCCTTGGTTCGCAGGTATAAGATAAATTTGCAAGGTTTAATTTTTTTAATTTATTTTTTCCATATATTTAGTTTAGAAATCGTTAAATGTTTGAATTATTATTTTCCTGGTTTATAATATAAGATTAAAAGCAGTAAGTAAATATTTTCTTAAAGATAATTATCTACATATTTAATTTAAAAGTCGTTAATGGTTTAAAATGTAATTCCCATAATTTATAAAATATGATAATGATGTAAGCGAAACATTTGTTCGTTACCGATCCAAGTTTAAACATACCATCTATGTTAATTATTTACCATGTATTTCCGTCATTACAAGTTATATAATATATACTGTAGATATCTTACAGAAAGTTGTAAAGCAGTTAAAGACTAAAAACGAAGTAAATTAAGACAAAACATTTCGGTTCACTAGGTCAATCAGTTTACGAGAATTAAAATTGAATAAAGGTCATTTACAACGCTCGTTTCGAAGATTTTGAGCATTTTGACCATTTTTGTTCCCCAGATCTGTTCCCCCGCAAATATTTTATTGCTTCGTAAGCTAAAGTATTTTTTTTTTCTAATATTCATTCTTTCATGAGGAATATGCGTTACAATTGTTATAGTTAATTATCTACAGTTGAACTTCTAAAAGATCATCGCATCAGATAATGTCTATATATCCGCGTCATCAGATAATGTCTATAACATAAACATTGTCTCAATATATTGTTTTTATTTTACTAAACGAGAGAGAAGGAAATAAAAAATCAGTAAATTTGTCTTCGTGTATGAGATAGCGTTACAGCGTGGAACCAGAGAGAAAGTAAGAAAAGAGTGTTTGTTCCTAATGCCGGTTCTTGTTTGTTTTGCTTGTCATTTGAGTTGTTTTATTATTTTGTTTTAATGAAATTTTGTGCTGTAAAGTCCAGTTTTATTGTAAAGAAGAATTATTAAGAACTTATAAGAACTATTATTGATTATTTAGTTATATGATAAGTATTTGTAAAAGGTCATCAAGTTTTATTTCCTTCAATAATTTTAACCTAACGAACATTTAATTACAAATGTTTAATAAAAACAGAATTTATATTGACTAATTCTGAAAAACATACTTTAGATACTATTTTAATCATTCAATAGGTAAATAATACATAATTTGATTACATTTTACTTATTCTGCATTATCATATAGCAATAATTTTTTTAGAGAGTTGCAGCAGTATTAAAAAAATTCTCCGTTCGACCTATGACATAAAACTTTACAATTTCATGACATATCCTCGAAATTTTACTTTAAAATATCGATTTATAATTTCATGTTATAAATATATACAAATACATGTATTGTGGATTTAAATCATAAACATAAATGTCTGTTTTTCGAGGCACCAACCACGTCCATTATGAAACTTAGCACTATTTTAATTTGACTAATAATTTTTATTTGATTCATATGGATAAAATTGATGGCGCACGAGTAATCTTTCAGCGGTTCAACTGTATATTGTAATTAATGATGCCTTATTGACTTATGTGTATTAATGAACCTTACTTGCGTAATAAATTATGCAGACTAAAATATCGGAATTATTTTCAGTTATTTTATTAAGTCCAGGTTTGCTTCTGTGTTGCAGGATAATTTATTTTTATGCTTAAATGCATTATTGGACATTTCCACCGAATATACCTATTATGACGCCGAGTGATTAAATAAACTAATTATGCGATCAACATTACATTTAGAACAAAAATGGTTAATGCACAAATAATAATTTCAGTTAACTGAAATATTCTATTCTGGAGCAAGAAATTTTAAGAATCGATATGGATGTTTTGTATTAATACTTTTTGTAAACTTTATGTAATTCTTATATTTTCTTCACCCTATAAATGGAAATTTTATTTATTTTCGTATCAGTTTAATTAAAAATGCGCCTTATCGCGAACGACAAATAATAATTTTTAGAAGTTAGACCGGAGCTGTAGTGCAAAATGTTCTGAAATCGAGAAAGCCTTATGATCAGATTGATTGGAATATAACTGGCTGATCAAAAAAATCAAACAGACAATCAATTAGTTTCGTCTATTAATTTTTCTATTGGAATCTTCGGTGTGAAACACTAAACTCGAAGATTTATCACTAAACACCAAAACACTTTGAGATGATCATCTCCTGATAATGCTAACATGGTTAGCGAAACATGCGGTGTGAAACACTAAACTCGAAGATTTATCACTAAACACCAAAACACTTTGAGATGATCATCTCCTGATAATGCTAACATGGTTAGCGAAACATGCGTCGAGAAGTTAAAAAAAAGTGATTTGGTGTTTAGTGATCAATCTCTTCGAGTTTAGTTTCGTCTACAAAATACTTCAAAACTACCAATTATGTGAGAAAAAAAGAAGATATTGCATAAATATTTCCATGCTATGGTTCTATATGATTATAAATGGGGTATAACTAAATAACAAAGTATCAAATGGTTTCATTGTATTTTGGGTTTATAGATGATTTGCAGAATTCTAACCTAAAATTTTATATCTCAGTAACAAATGTCGTGTAAATTTTTTAAAAGTTTCATCTGTCGAAGTGGAATGACAGTGATCGAATCGTCCTTATATATCGATATTAAATTATAACGTGCGATGTAAAAGAAACATTGGACAATTAAAATGATCTAGTGTCTCTGAATCAAGGGAAGTTCAAAAAAGCTTTTGAAATATTCAATCAGTAAGCTTCAATATTCGACAGCTTCATGCGTGACAGATATGACGAACGAAAACTTTTCAGTGCATTGATACACTAAATTGAACCAAAACCAACCAAAGTTGTTCATTTACGAAGTGTTTTGACTACAAAATATGATTAGATCGCCCTTTGTTTTATTTGATTATGTTAAAGATAACATATCCTTAAATAAAATGATGAATTTAAATACTGTTTGTAAGGTTTAAAATAATTAGATTGCCTGTCATTTCATAACAACCTATTTTGTAAATTCCTTCGAAATAATTTACACACATCCTCCTAAATGTTCAATTTTTTTAACCAAAAAACATGAATTTCTTCTAATTTCTCCTTGAGAATTCTACTTGTTTCCCTCTATGATTAACTTCTGATTAGCTGCCAGATCTATACGTCTCTAAAAGAGATTTCTAAGAGCTCTACTTCCGAGTCGCATAAATATCTACGAAATTGCAGATCGACATGATTTTTGTAACAGTAATGAGAATGTTCTTTTTCGGTTTATTAAAACACCTCCTTACAGAAATGGCCTAATACTTTCCATTTTCAAGAATCTGCCTCTCCTTTATATCATGGGATTATTGAAATTATTTGTACCTTACTTTGTAGGAACAAAGGCCAATGTAGGAATTACCACAAGACTGTAGAGGGGGTATTTCCACAGTATTGTATGAACCTTTAAGGGCAGTTTTATTGTTTTCTATAATTTAGTTTGTTTCTGTCTCATTTACACTACAGTCAAGTATTAAAGATGATTTATCTAAAATGGCAAGTTCTAGTCGTCGATTTTGCAAAAATCGAGCGGATAAGTTTTGTTATATATGCGGACGATTTATAATCAGAAGCTAAATCTTTATCCGAGGAAGTCAAAAAAGCCTATTTTTATATTTTAAGTGCCAAATTGGAGATCAAGATAAAAGTTGTAAATTGGATGTGGATGCATCGCAAGAACACTTTTATATCGTTTGCTATTTCTATGGTGTGGAGAGAACCTACTGACCATGTAAGTGATTGCTACTTTTGTATCACCAAAACAGAAGGAATTTCAAAAATTCAAAGGGACAAAATTTAGTATCCAAATTTGCCTTCTGCACTTAGGCCAGTTTATCATAGCCAGAAACTACTGGTACCGATTGCACCTTTGAACCTGGACAAAATGTTTTGCGGTGATTCTGATTCTTCATCAAGATCTGATCCACAACGTCCTGGGAAGTTGTGACCCAACATTTTTAGCAACTATCAGTGAACCTCACTTAATAAATCAGAATAATATATATGATTAGGTATTATGGTAAGTGATCTGGGATTGTCAAAATAAAGATTGGAACTTCTTGGTTCCAGATTTCAACAGTAGAACATGTATGACAACTTAGCAACCATACTAAATCGCGTTAAACATGAACAGTATCACTGGGATACTTGTAAGAATTTAACCCTCAAGAGAAGCACTGGATAAGGTATACCCAGGGGTAAATTAAAAATTTTCCCTTTTAAATGGTCACTTTGAGGGGATGACTTTGAGTGAAGGAAAAAATTTACTATCCTCACTATAGATTCTCCACCATAGCCATCTTTAAATACTAAGTTTGAATACTAACAAAAATATAAGCGACCGTAGTCAGTCTATGAGTACACGCCACCCAGTGCTATTGTTGTGTCAGTCTATTTAGCTCAAAATGAACACGCATTCTCGTACTCGCAGTGCGTCTGAAGTAGAGGCGTTATATGAGGCAGCTGATATTTTCGACGACAAAGAGAGTCAAACCGAGACCGAATCGGTTTTTGAAGAGCATCATACCAGTGAACTTTACCTAACTAAATAAATATATTTTTTTAGTTAAGGGGGTTTTATAAAGTATTGCTGAGAGAGTAGGGAGAGTAGGGGAGAATAGGGTGTTTGAAACTGTAGGGCAACAAAAGAACATTACAGTAAGAAAGATTGGCCTCATAGAACTTCTTTTGAACCTGATACTTCAAACTAAAATATGGCTTCCTTGTTAACCCAAAAAGGTGCTTCTTCCGCTTTTCCATATTAATCTTAGGGTAATGCAAAACCTTGTCAAAGTCATGGACAAAGAAGCTAAACTAAAAGAAGACGTATTTATTGGACCTGAAATAAGGAAACTCTTAGATGATTTCTATTTTCAAGAAAAAATAAATGAAAAGGAATTGGCAGCTTAGAAGTGTATTGTGGGTGTAGTGGAAGGATTTATGGGCAACAAGAAAGATGAAAATTATATAAAAAAACGTCAGAGATAAACTATTGAAAGCCTGTGAAATACTAGGGTATCGCATGTCCTTAAAAATGCTTTTTTTTGCACCCCATTTGGCTTTGTTTCGTAAAATTTTGGTGCAGTAAGCGGTGCCAAGGTTTCACCAGGATATTAAAACAATGGAACCAAAATATAATAGACGCTGGAACCCGTCTATGTTGGGAGACTACTGCTGGTTTTTAAAAATAGATGATGCTACAGAACACAAGAGGAAAATGTGAAAGTTTTTGTCGCTGTATGACATCTCATGTACTATATTTTTTATTCATATAATACTTACATATTTGTATTGAATAAATATTAGATAAATATTAGATGAAAAATATGTCGTTTCTTTTTTCCCATAATCACCGACCCCCTGTAATAAAAAAATTGTACATGTTATACTGATTAGCATATCGTTTTCGGATATAGAGCTACAAAATACTTCACATAGACTTATTTTCATCAATGTTACCTTAAAAAAGTCCAAATTTGTTGACTTGTAAAATTAGTTTAAAATGCATACAAATGTATTGATAGAAACTCGAATATTTTGAAAAACTAATGCCATTTGTGTCCATTAATTGATTTATCTTCTTATTGTTTGCAGTAAATATCTCTTGCAGTGATCTACATAGATATTGTTTCTATTTGTCCAGCTTTGATTATATCTAAACAAGCACTAATCTACTAAATAACTGTGCCAGATTACCAGAATGAAATAAAAAATCTAATATTGCGCCCAAAATATGAACATTTTAATCAAAATAGCATTTTGACACAATTAAATATATTAATTTAAAAAATATAAAATAATATAAAATTAAATAATAAATATAGTCAGATGGACAAACTTAAAGTGTATCAACGCAAAATGTTTCTTTCAAAATGATATCATATGATTTTCAAAATGCTATTTTAAATAAACACCTGTTCACGAATTGTTAATATTTAATGTTTATTATTCAAAATAATTATGTTAATGAGTCATTATTGTTAAAGAAAAGTTTAAATATTTACATATATACAATGTTGTGTTCATGTAATGTATTTTATATTTCCGAAACTTAATTTTTATGTTCAATATAAAATGTTTGCTAATGATGTTATTAACATTACATCAGTAGCTATAAAATTCTCTTCTCCCACCTTTAACAGCATAAATAATAGACAACTATATTAAAGCTAATGTGGACATTAAATATTAATTACTGTACCAAGTCATTTTTAGAAATGGCTGGCATGAAAATTGAAGAAGATATTTAAATTTACTGTGACTAAAAACAAAAACGATATTGGAGAAAATAGTTCTTATTTTGCAATCTGTCTAATCAAAATAAGGTTCAAATAGTAACAAAGCAGCAGTAAGGACCGCTGCGATCCCCAAAGACGAACCTCTATTCATTTCACTAAATTCCTTGTCTTAAAATTCATTAGTATATACTTCATGAATATGATAATATCTGACATGATATTAAAATGTAAGATATACTTTCAAAAGTTATGTATTAAATAACAATAAAAGAGTCTCATCACCGATTTCAGAGTCATCCACTTTTTCGTGTTTCTGTCCTAGGTTATTATTGTGTCACACCTTTTGTGATCCCGTCTCACTAGATCTACGATTTATTATGATTTTGTTCTGCTAAAGCATTCACTCTGGTTTTGCTTCAATTCCAGTCATTAGTATTTTTGTCCTGTAACCGTATGCCTAACTGACCATTCTATTTTTCATTGCGTTTCGTTGCGTTGTGTGAATATATTGGTTGTATAATGTTGTTTTTAGTTGAAAAGGAATTTTTTTTATATAAATACTTCCTCAGATTTATTTGGCCTGGTGACAATACCAACCTGACACTGACAATTTTTGGCACAAGTATTCGCCCACCATCTGTATTCTTTTGTTCGTTGACCATTATTTTAGTCTTATCGAAGTTAATGTTTAACGCAGCTTTATGTGTAATCTTATGTAATTTCCCTAATATTGTTTCTAAGCTGGTACCTTATTACCACCTAGTGAAGTATTCTCCATTAATATTGATTTTTGTATGATACCAAGATATTGTTTTAAAAACGCCTTCCAAAAGATTTTTTAACTTTGGTGATATGCAATCTTCTTGAATTATATCTCTTTTTAACTGAATAACATTGATTCCTTCTACTCCCTGCACTCCGTTATTATTTTGTTGGTCAATAATGCTGTACTTGCTGCCGTACTGTATGCTGTACTTACAATATTAGCCGGTAGTTTTTCAAGTCTGATATTCGTTTTTTAAATTTATACTATAATATTTGCTTTTTTCTTAAAACGTATTAACGTATTTTCCAGCTTGATTTAAAAAATACCCGATAATGCCACCGGCGTTCAATCCGCACTATACGGTACATTTTTCTGGATAGAACGCTAATTGTTGGATCATTTGCAGATTATTTTCACTCCAAATGCGGCAATTTTTGTCAGACCGACATAAGGTAACGCAAAGAAAAATAGAAAGGTCAATGTTAGGCATGTGGTTACAGGACATAAATGCTAATGACCGGATTTGGAGCAAAACCATAGTGAATGCCTTAGCAGAATAAAATCATCATAAATCGGAGATCTAGTGAGACGGGATAACAAAAGGATAATAAAGATGTGACACAATGTTTGTCTATTGTTATTTAATACATAAATGTTGAAGGTATATCTTACATTTTGATAGCATGTCAGATATTATTTTATTCGTGGAGTATATACTAATGAATTTTAAGGTAAGAAATTCAGTGAAATTAATAAAGAAGTTTGTCTTTGGGGATCTCAATGGTCCCTATTGTTGCTTTGTCGTCATTTAGCCAAAAATGAGTTTCGTCGCTGAACAAAATTTTGCAGCTAAATTCAAGTTGTAATTGATGTTGAAGCCATTAAAGTCAAGTTACAATTAATTTTGAGACCATTCACTGAAGGTATGACGAAAACGATGATCTTACGGCTTGAATTCTTAGACAAGCTGCTGAATAATTTTGATACTAAAGGCGCGCAAACTGACAGTTTATTTGATAGCGACTCCTATCGGAGATTCGGACATGGTGAAAAAATTGCCCGTTATTTTTATTATGCATTATTTCATTTTTCACAAAATTGGTATTAATGTCGAGTGTATATATGATCATCAATATGATCATATTTAACTTGCATAAAGCTGAGGAGAAATTTTACTCGGTTTAGTAGGTTTGAAAAAGGTCGGATAATTGTTATGTAGATGCAAATTCTTTCTAGACTCAATAATTAGAATTTTGGATTATATACTATAAAAAAATGCGAATAAATTAAAACTTGAACGCAGGAAAGGAATAACTCCAATTAGAGGGATGTATATAGATGGAACTGTGAGATTATAGTATGGATAGTAATTGCCTATAATATTGGATCTATTTTGTATTCAAGGTAATCTGATTCCCAAACGTTATATACAGGAAATTCTGAAGCTTCACGAGTATTGCTGTACTTTGGAACGCAGAAGAATATTTTTTTAAGACAGTGTACACCCCATATAATTAAGTAACTTAATGTGAGAGTTGATATTCATGTATCCAAAATAATAAATAAAAATTACTACTTATCATTGAAAATCATTTTATTGCTCTTTAAAATATTCTCCGCGACGATCGATATACGTTTGCATAGTTTGAACCAATTTTCATAGCACTTTTTCTATTGAAGTATATTTAGATTGAGGCATTTCCAAAACATGCATTTTGAAGGCATCAACCGCTTCTTCTGGAGTCGAACATTGTTGACCACGTACTTTATACTTCACGGACCGGAACAAAAAAAATCATTAGGTGCTAAATTAGGACTGTATGCGGATGACTCATCAATTCGATGTTTTGACCGGTCAAATATAGTCCGGCTCGATGTGTGAGAGTTTGTGTCTTGGTGAAGAATGATCGTCGCTGGTTATTTTTTCTTATTTCTTCAAAAACCTCTGACAAACAAATAGTTGTTTACCATTCAGAAATGGCCGTTCTACGATTCCCTAGTGGCATTTTAGCCACATGTCAAGTTATCCCAAAAATCCAGGCGACCATTTGCTTCGCAGTGCTTCTTGTGCGAACAATTTTTGTTGCGTTTGGTTCATTTTGAACTACATTCGATTACAGTCGACTGCTGTTTATTTTCGGGCTCATACGCATAGATCCAAGATTCGTCACCTGTGTAAATGTTATACCCGCATTTTGACGTACCACGATTGTATTTTTTGAGCATTTCTTCGACACGAATGTTTTTCGAGCGAATGTCAAATTATACGGAATCCAACGCGCAAAAATCTTTTTCACCGCTAAATTTTCACGTAAAATCTTGTGCTTGTCATACTAACGTGACGATTTCTCAATCTCCAGGTATGTCACATGACATACTTCTTACATTCTTCGTCTTGCTTTATCAATTCGCGCACAGTATCGATGTTTTCTGGCATAACAGATTTTGGACGACCTTCTTTAAATTCATCCGTGAGCAAACGACGGTATGATATACACTGGTTTTAGACGATGATTCATCGCCAAAAGTCAAAGTGAATTGATCGATGTATTGTTGTTGAGATAATCCACGTCAAAAGTCGTAGTAAATCATCGCACGAAAATTTTCATGAGGTAATTCCATTTTTTGACTGAGATGAAATTTTCAAGTCACTAAACATCACAAGTAGTATCCGTTTGACAAATCGTTCTGAGTACGTACATAGTCAATAATGTCAAACTTTACGATGTATATGTTAGATGACCCCTAGCAACACCATTGTAGCCAATTCCGGATATATAAATAGCAACGATTGTATGTCGTAGAGCTCTTTGGAAACCCCTCTTACTATGTCTATCAGAATCAACAATAACTCAATGATTAAAACTTTAAGACTTTAATTACAAATAGTCTGGCATGACATAATAACTAAAAATGTGTAACAAGGTGGACCAGATATGATGATAATTATTATTGGTTAATTAGCTTCTTAAAGTTTAAGAACTATCAACTGCTAATTGACTTATATAAACTTAAGATATAAAGAAGCACTCATCTAACATCATTATTTTATAATTTATTCTTCCTGCATAGGACCCTTCCACACAAGTGCCATAACAGCTTTTAAATTTTTACGATTTCAATTTCTACGATACTTTTTCCTCTTTATGACCTTCTGTTGCCTTGAATAGCAGATTTTTCTATTGTGTATATTATGCTTAATCTTTAAAAATTTCATACTTTTCATATTATTTTAGCTGGTTGCTTTTACTCTACCACACATGTAGCCACTTGCCGAATCATAATTCTATAAACCTTAACTGAAGATATGTTTATTATTTTGCTTTTCATGGAAGGTTAATTTTTAATATGTTTTATGTTCAACTTTATATGATCTCAACATATAGATACATAAAGGCTTTCGAACTATTAACGGATGAAATTTTCGTCGTACGGATTTACAAACCGCTTACGATAAGTGTCAACATGACGACGAGCTTAAACTTCAATATAATTTAATTGAAGTTGAAAAGAATGATCTTTTCTCAAGAGCGTTTGTTAATTTTTTCAAGTGTATGAAGTGTAAAACCGCAGCTTATTGTAGCATATAAAATACAGTAGATAATATACGAATGGTATTTAATGCATTACCAACAACGTTCGTTTTTAACCTTCGATGGTTCTCATTATTAATTGATTTATCACAGTAATTAGGCTGAGAGTTTTGCACTAAATGTTGATCGTCAATAATATGACCCCCACAACAGCGCATGATAATTTTTGTTGAAGCGTATAAATATGTCCCATCACTGATAATTATGCCATATTGAAGACAGCAGTTAATCTTTTTGAAATACTCATTTTGAACCGTTTTAATTGCTTAGAAACAAGTAACAATAATTTGTTATTATGTTGTAATTATATGTAATTATAATGTATTAATGTAATTATAATGTATTAATGTAATTATAATGTATGTTATCTTGGAGCCACCTTAGCCGCGGTATTTAAGGCGGCAGCCTGATACTGTTTGTGGTAGCGGGTTCGATTTCCGAACTTGCTGTGGACTTTTTCTATATGTTTGTGAATATTTCTAGGCAAGAGTGTAAAACCTGATAAGGAAACGTTCCTCACCCACGCCTCACCCACCCTTCACCCACGCCTCACCCGGCCGGATGTCTTCTGAGAGGTCTTCTTTCTATGTTGGTCACTCGACAGTCGGTAGGCTTGTCGAATGAGACTTATGTTTAAATAGAAAACCAAGGGTTGATGACGTGAGGGGGGTGCTCACCGGGGTTTTCAGTAGCCGATGACCGTTGTTCAGAACCCACGTTAATCACCCTTCTCAGTTGCTAATGCGCCTTTAACCCTAAATCTTTAAATGTCATCTCAATTAATTTTATTCGGTACTACTATTTTATTTCTATGCAAACATTTAAGTTGTCTTTACCAAAACATTAACATATAAAAATATATTATTTTAAATACAAGATGTATAGAACACAATATGTATAAAGTAAAATATGTATATAATACAATATATGGTGATGAAAAGATTGTTGAATTATCATTTGCGTGTTAACTTAATACCTTATATTAGAAAAGAATAGCCAAAATTAAGATATTTTAAATTAATTCTTATTAGTGCTTAAATATAATTGAATATAATAATCAATAGATACGATATAACAGTAAATAGATACGCAATACCCATTTTTTTCAATGACTGATGCTTCCTGGAACATTTGCTTGAGTAATTAACAGATGGTATAACTTAATTAAACTATGTTTTCGGGTAATTGGTGTCTCTGCATCTTGTAGTAGATTATACTGTAATAATGATCTGATATTATAACATGACCATTTAATAACAAGTTTCTATGGGATTTTCTATATTTCAATCAACAGGTAATTTGCCATGTTCATAATTAATAATTAAAACGTAATGTTGATAAAGGAATTGATATTGGAAATAATTTTTCAAGTTTATTAATATGATAATAAATCTTTTTTAAAATCAACGACAGCACTGATAGTTATCTTCGATGAGAGTCTACGCACACATAATACAAACAAAATGTGGGTTCCCTATGGTTGGGCAAAGCGGTGGTCTATAATATTTCGGTTTCATAACGAACTGTATCTAAACCTCATATGGTTACTATAGATGCCATACTTCCCAAGTATATAACACCCATACACTAATTATAGATAGAGATAATTTTGTCAGTATAATGAGATAATCCCGAAAACGTCTGATACTTCTGCATCCATCACGATCACCTAGATAAAATCTAGACCCATCGCTAAAAGAAATATACACTCAGAAAATTTTTGGTTAAAAATTACAGGGCTTTTCACTATAAACCCAGATGGTCCCAATACTTAGGTCATTCAATAAAAACGTATGCATCCGCAACAAATGTGAGAATAATATAAAGCAGTATAATTATTCAGCATCGCTGAATTCAAATCATTGAGTAATCAATAAATAAGAAGTTTATTGAATGTAGAAACTAATGGTCAAATGTTTAAATAACCACAAATTCAGTTGGAAATAAATACAGCAAAATAAATACAGAATAATAGAGCAAAAATAATGAATTGGATATTTATAGAAACTAAGCCAAGGTTTGGCAAATTGGAGGAAAATAATTAAGTACATCAAAGAGCGGAGCAAAATAGCCAGTTAAGAGAACACATACCATAAAATCTAGAAAAGAAAATGGAAAAAATAAAGATGCGGACAGATCCAACATGTCAGCTTCACACCAAACCAAAATATCAGCTCTATTGACTTATTGGTTGATGGTGACGTTTAATCACTAGATTTTAGATTTTATCGTAGAAATATAAATATGTTTGTATAAGTACTTATCTCATATTCAGAATGTTAATGTAGAAAATCAATATTAAATTTTAAACTCGGTATTTATTATATACATTTTAGTGTAAAAGTAAAATGTTACATCAACTATTCTCACGGATGGTTGATAATGTTCCTAAATTATTCCGCATCGTTCTGTGAAGAGTCACGAATTTCGCCAAAATCTCATTTGGCATTTTCAAGTGCTGTTCGCCTCAAGTGAAGAGTCGAATTGGTGTGCACGGATCGCTGCGCTGGCTCTTATAGGCGGCCGGCAACTGCGCAGGTTATATCAGAGTAGTTAAGAGCTGTTCGCGGGGCTTGGCTCCGCTTCCTAACGTCCGTTTATTGATTTTCCTCATCGCCACGATGCAGTATTTGTTCTTTCCCTTCCATACTGTTGGAATATTGCGAGAGTCGTTTCGCGTATTTAGCTCACCTCTTTCTTCTATTTCAAGGTCTTCTCTGATTGTTTGGATGTTGTAGTTTGTAATATTCGCTATTTCTCTGGCTCGTTAAAAATTTAATTTGTCTTATTTTTAGATGGTGCTGGAACAGAGTGGAAGTGGTTTGTTATTTTTTAAGTTGTTCCTGTATACTGACCGAGATCGGTCAGTTCGGTCTTAAGTGTTTGCTACTGCTTGGATTTGAGATAGGTGATAATGGGATTTGGCGTTAAGGTATCGATCGGTGTGAGTTGGCTTTCTATACACTGTTCGAGGGTTCTAGAAAGTTGTCTTGTGATGGGGAGATGTAAAGGTCCAGGATTAAGGCTTATAGTAAGTGCCTTCGGTTTTCCAACAAACAATTTGGAAAATTATATATATGTGTGTGTGTGTGTGTGTATTATTTTGTTTCCGGGAATACATCCCGTTGTCGAATTGGTCCCTATCACGAACCTCCCGACAGTAAGTACAGAAGATGCCAAATGGGATTTTGGCGAAAGGTCCGCAAGCGCCCTGCAGGGGCCAATTCGACAACCGGATATACTAGATTCTTGTCGTCACCTCATGCCGCCAAATAGTTTGGAAAAATTTCCTATACTACAATCGAACAATTTTCGAATGTTTTTTAATCTATCAAATAATTCATTTTATGATAAAGTTACATCTATTTAATTAAAATAAATCTACATTGACTTCGTGAGAAAATCTAAAACACTAATAGCATAAATATATTCGAATTATATATCGATATCAAAATTCGATGAAATATTTTGGGAAATATATTTAAATAATTAGAAATATCAGCGGAAAATATACACTCGATAAGCTTAACGATGTTCTGAAATAATCGAAGCGTCCACTTTCACTTATGCCAGCAGATTCTCAACAGAGGTAACATCCATTATCGGAGAATAGACGGGTGTGTTCATTAAAATGAATGAAATTCTACTTGTCACGCAAGAGTCATTTTGTTAAGAGGATCTGCCTCTTGCATTTGATCCTGGCATTAGGATCACTTATTGGTTCACTTAAAATATTTTTTCGTATGTCATGATAGAAATTCTAATTTCTAAGTAATATGCTAAGGTAGTTGGTTATATAAATAAATTGTTTAGAACCTTAATTTCCCTACATACTTAAACTAAAATTTAATCTTCTCTTGATAAATTAACTAAAACAACTTTTACAATATCAAGCGAAGCCAAGCCGAACCGGGAGAGAAGCCAAGAGAGCCAAGCCAAGCCGAACCGGGCTTGGCTTGGCTTGGCTTGGCTTGGCTTGGCTTGGCTTGGCTTGGCTTGGCTTGGCTTGGCTTGGCTTGGCTTGGCTTGGCTTGGCTTGGCTTGGCTTGGCTTGGCTTGGCTTGGCTTGGCTTGGCTTGGCTTGGCTTGGCTTGGCTTGGCTTGGCTTGGCTTGGCTTGGCTTGGCTTGGCTTGGCTTGGCTTGGCTTGGCTTGGCTTGGCTTGGCTTGGCTTGGCTTGGCTTGGCTTGGTTTTTCCGTCCGCGAAACAGTACGCACAAACATATATATATATATATATATATATATATATATATATATATATATATATATATATATATATATATATATATATATCGGTCAAATTAATAAATTATATATTTTTTTTATTATTCTGTTTACGTTTCGGTATATTTATAAACCATCCTCAGAACAACTCTACTCACAAACACACAAACATATATATTATATATATATCGGTCAAATTAATAAATTATATATTTTTTTTATTATTCTGTTTACGTTTCGGTATATTTATAAACCATCCTCAGAACAACTCTACAATACATATCGGTTTCAAAAGCAATATAAATTAATATTAAAAAACTTACCAACTATATCTTATTTAAAAATTCATTTTGGTAAGGTTTTGAATGTAAATGTTATATTGTTGTGAAAATGATATGTATTGTAGAATTGTTCTGAAGATGGTTTATAAATAAACCGAAACTTTAACCACTATATATATATATATATTATATATATATTTATATATATATATATATATATATATATATATATATATATATATATATATATATATATATATATATATATATATATATATATATATATATGGATGCAGGATGAAGGCCTCTTCAGCATGCTTCCAACTCTCACGGTCCTGGGCGGCTTTCCTCTGCCACTCGGGTGCAATATACTTAACGATGTCATCGATCTATCCTGCTTTCGGTATTCTTTATAGACGTTTGCGATCAAGCGGTATCAACTTCAGGATTGCCCTGGTTCATATGTCGTCCTATCGCTTCGCTATATGGTCTGCCCTGCATTTCAATTGCTTTACTGTTCCAATGATGTAAACACACTTTTCTTTGTTCCCTAATCCATGCGCAGGTCTTTCTGTCTCGCCTTGTAATGCCAAGCATACATCTTTCCATTCCCCTCTGTGCTACCCGAAGTTTTTAAATTGATTGCGATGTGAGTGTCTAGGTTTTACTTCCGTATATTATAACGGGTAGGACGCACTGATCGAAGACTTTTCTTTTCAGGCAAAGTAGGACTCTGCTTTTGAACACCATGTTGAGCCTGCTAAACGCCTGCCAGCCACATTAAACATGTCGTCCCATCCCCTATTGAAATCCTCTGTCAAAGATGTATAAAGTAGTCCACAATCTCCAAATCCCTTCCTAAAACTGAAATTCTTCTGTTTTCAGTGAATTTATGAAACATAACCTGACTCTTTTTCAGGTTTGTTTTTAAGCCAAATTTGCTATCCCTTTGCAGTTCTGGTATGCGTCTTTGCAACTCTCCTGGATATTCTAGGGTGAAAGGAGAACGATATTATCTGCAAATCTGAGATGGTTTAAGTTTGCACCGTTGACCTTTACACCATCCTGTTCCCAATGCAGTTTACGCATTACTTTTTTAAAACCAGTCAAAAAAGAATAAGCGATATTGCGTCACCCTGCCGTACACCTCGTTCTACATTAATTCCCACTTCATGGTCATCAAGGTGAATTATCCCTGTAGCTCTATCATATATCGATCCTAATAGGTTTGGTTGGTACATATGCTTTGTCTACCTCCTGGCTAAGCAGTGCATCCAGTGGAGTTAAATGCTTTTTCGTAGTCGATAAAAGCCAAGCAATATATATATATATATATATATATATATATATATATATATATATATATATATATATATATATATATATATATATATATATATATATATTGTAACGTACTCGCCTTACCGTGAGAGCGTTAGGTCGTACACAGAAACAGAGAGAGGGAGAGAATTTAGAAATAAGGCCGACCCGACATCAAGGTCATTTCGCGGCCGTTCTCGTTAAATGTATGTTAGGGAACAAACAAGAACCATATAAACAGGACAGCCACTTAGGACTAATGATTAGAATAGTACGAATTTGTACAGAACATACACTGACGGACAAAACATATCAGGTAATTGTATAAATAAAACGGGAGCGTGTGTATAAAGACGAAACATGGATTAGGATGTGGGGGTAGTAGAAACAGAAATTGTATGTGAAAAGATGAAGCAGAAACAAACAGTAACGTGCAGAAACGAATAGTAACCAAGTAGTAATGACCAGCCTAGAACATTGCGGTATGCTATCAGTGTCAAATTTTGTGGAAAAAGTTCAAGGATATGAGTTTTTCAGGAGTCCAAAACTGTTTACCGACAGAATTTGCTCTAGACTCCCACCAAGACGATGGGAGGCTCTGAGGGCATTTAGTTCATCGCACTCCAAGAGAATGTGTCTAACTGTGATTGGGGCATCGCACCTTAGGCATGTCGGGGGAATGTCCTTATTCATCAAGTCACCGTGAGAAAAAAGACAGTGACTTATTTTTAGTCGAAGCCACTTTACGCAGTCAGATCTGTTGGAAAAGGTGGGAAATGAACCAGAAAAGAACTCACGTTTTACAGTCCACAATTTGTTACGATTGGTGGCTCCCAAATCCCAATTAACTTGAATTTTGGTTCTGACTTTTATCAAAATATCTCTGCAGATATCTTTATAGCAGAATATTCTGGGAATTGGAGTACCAGACGAGGAGCAAGAACATCAGCGCGCTCATTTCCCTTGATGCCCACGTAGCTAGGGATCCAGAGGAAATCAACAGTAACCTGTCGCGAGAGCAAATTTTGTAGAACCATACGTATACATGACACCAATGGTACATAGGAGATACCACGTTCCAGGCTTTGGAGTGCTTCCAGTGAGTCACAACATATTAGCCATCGGGGAAATGAGGAATTCTGGATAATCTTCAAGGCTTCTCGGATAGCATGCAGCTCGGCCGTGAGAATTGAACAAAAGGATAGGAGTCTGAAGTATCGCTCAGTGTCATTGTGAACAAAGCCGCTGCCTACCCCATCTATGGATTTGGAGCCATCAGTGTACATGAATTGAGTTTATATGTTTGATTAGTTATTCAAATGCTCGGAGAAGAATGATCTAATAGAGAAGTGAGTGTAATTATGTTTATTATATCGCAGTAGGGAGCAATCGACATTTACTTGTGTAAGGAGACAGGGGGGAGACGGGGGAGTGACCAAAGCTTCGAAATCGGGAAGATGTAAATGGTAGTTTGTAGATAAACGAGCGAAACGGTGAAACGGCGCCGCAGTTTCGGTTATGTATTTCCATGTTGTTTGGATTGATGTATATTGAGAATTTGTCGCGTAGATGAAGGTTTTGTCTGATCTTTAGTGAAGACACGTATTGAAAGAGGATACTATGACACCAGTGTTCCAGGGGTTCGATCTCAGCAAGACAATGGAAGCTGGTGGTAGGACTCGATCTGAAGGAGCCTAGTGAGAGTGAGAGTAATCTATTTTGAATCTTATAAGTGATTTGTATAAATGTAAAAGGGTGGGCATGAATGATTCCCATCTTGGATGTGAAGCCCATTTGAGAATTCTTAGTGATCGGTCACATTCTGTCGTAAGTCGAGTGATGTGATCTCTCCATGAAAGCTTGGCATAAAGGGTGAGACCCAGGAAGCGAAGGAACAGTGCTGATACAATAGGAGTTCCAGTCATGGACAGGATATGTAAGCGAAGGACAATGCATTCTTCGGCAGAAGTGGACTGACTTACATTTCTGATGAAAGAAAATGAAGCCGGTAAAACGGAACTATTCTTCGAGTCTTCTGAGGCAGCCTTGTATCTTCCTTTCTACAACCCTTGGTGTAGGTTGAGGAAGAAAAGTATATTAAGAGATCATCAGCATATAGTCTGTATTTCACGTCAGTTCCGATATATTGCCCTATTCTGTTAATAATAACTTAATAATAAATTAATAATATTAATATAATAATGTTAAAAAGTAAAGGGCTTAATACGAAACCTTGAGGAACCCCATGGCCAGTGGAAATCGCCTGGATACCGTGTCGCCAAGTCGTATGAAATAATCTGTTTGATAAGAAATTTTTGATAAAGTACAGGACGTTTCCTCTGAAGCACAGGTCGTGCAGAGATTTTATTATGTTGTATAGCCAGACGGTGTCAAAAGCGCGTTTTAAGTCGAGAGACGCAGCCAGGAGATGGTGTCTTCTTTCGAAGGTTTCCCAGATATCAATTTTCAGGCCAACCAGATGATCGTTTGTCGATCGGCCAGGTCTAAAGCCGTATTGATTGTTGTCAATCAGATGATGTCGCTCCAGGTACCATAAGAGTCGTCGGTGTATCATCTTCTCCATGATCTTTCAAAAATGGTTTGTAAGAGATATCTGGCGGTAACTTTCAACAGGTGAACAGGTTTTGTTCGTTTGATGGATCGGGATTAGAAGGGACTCACCCCAGGAGGGGGAAAAACTTCTCTCGCACCAGATGTCGTTGTAGATGTCAAGAAGGGTGTATTGTGCAGACGCTGGCATGTTCCTAATTTGTGGAATGAGGATGTTATCGTGGCCAGGGGTGCCTGAGCGGCATCTTGAAAGGGCTGTTCTAAATTCTTTGTAAGAAAACTCCTCGAGTTGTAACGCAGGTTCGTGTTGGAATTTGTACAGTTTAAATAGAGGATCGAAGTTGTCGTCGCTGGACATGCCATGGAAAAATTTTACAAAACATTCCACTATGTCTCCCCTGTTAGTCAGCCAGACCCCGTTGTCGAGGATATTATGAATGTGTTTGTTGGAAAAGCCTCCTAATCTTGCCCCAAAAATCGGAGCATGAGGATCTGTGGTCCAAGGAACTGATAAAGGTTGCCCATGAAGTTCTTTTGGCATCAAGAATGATCCTCTTGGCAGAAGCTTGGTATCTCTTTAAAACAATGAAATTAGCCTGATTCTGGCGGTGTTTAAATTTGTTTAAAGATGATTTCCTTTTCCTCACGGCCTCGGCGCAATCCTCGTTCCACCATGGAGCACAGCTATGTTTTGTCACGAAAGTTGAAGTTGGAAGAATTGTTGATGGAAGCAGTTAAGGAGTTAAGATTTTTTTGAAATTGGCCGGGAAGGAGGTGAGGGTCCTCAAAAATATGAGCATAATGTTGCAAGGTCTGCTTTAGATGTATTCCATATCTTCCTGGTCGAGGTTGCACTAGTCAATCTAGCTGGAATGATGGCAATAGGTAAGTGATCGCTGCCGTGTAGATCTCCAATAACGCTCCAAGTAAAAAGTGGCTATATGGTTGGAGAGCAAATGGTTAGGTCGATGGCTGAAAAGGAACCTGCCGACATTGAAATATCTGTAGAGGCGCCTGAATTCATAATAGTGAGACCTTTCGATTGTACCAGATTCGTTATCATATCGCCCCTCGGATCCTGATGGGAGGACCCCCATGTAGCATTGTGAGCATTAAAATCTCCTCGTAGAATAATAGGAGGGAGCTGGATAAGTAGTCCTCGAGTTGCCTGATAGTGAAGTGGGAATTTGAGGGAAGATATAGATTGCATACGGTGACGGGGAATTCCAGGCATGTTCTGATAGCTACAACCTCTAAAGGCGAGTTGAGAGTCAGTTGGTGACAGTCTAGTGATTCATGAATAAGTACTGCAACTCCCCTTATGCTCTGGCAGCTCCATCTCTGTCCTTTCTGAATGTTTGATAGTTAAAGCTGTCAGACGGTTTCAGATTTGTCTTTTGGAGTATCAGGCAGGCTGGACTAAATGTGGCCATGATGTTCTTGAGTTCCGGATTTCGTAGGATTATTCCGTTAACATTTCACTGTATTATGGAACGAAAGAAGAGGGTAATAGTGGAAATAGATCAGTCCGTGAGGTATGGAGTTTATCTGTTTAGTTTCAGGCCCTTTTTGAACAATATACTTATGAATGATGAACGGAGAAAGCTTGGCCAATGAATCTTCAGATTTGACAACGAAATATTTATCGAAATCGGGATTCCTTTGGGTAATATCAAATGGAGACGGTATCCTGGGTCTTTTGGACCCCGAGGTTATGGGAAAGTTTGAAAGGTTTATAGAAGACATATGAATCCCACGAGTTGGGAAGAAAATACATCCGTCGCAGCAGTGCTCCATATTACGGTAACCCTAACTACTCCAAAGGGACGGGAGGTACTTTGGAAGCCCCGTTAGTGACAGATGATATCCTCATCTGCCATTCAGCCCACGCCACGGGTCGCACTACAGCTTGGCTTAAAAGACAACTCGGGCCCCCGGGGGCGTCACTCCCTGTACCCAGATAGAGCATCTAGGCCCCGTGAGGGGGTACACAGAAACAACGTTGAAATAAAATTATATGTATATATTAATTAATGAACTAATTATAACTATGTGTAAAAAAATAAGAAAAAGGAAAACAGATGTTTAGCGATAACTACGAGAAAATCAAAAGTTGGGCGCCTGTGTTGGCCTATGTCAGCTACGATGAAGAAATGCTTATTCTCTAAGTACTTATCTACAGTACTACAGCTTTCAGGTATCGGATGTTCGGTTCGGCTACTACGGCAACGGTAATGATGTAATGATGTAACTGTTGAGGTAACTGATTGCGTACGGAATCCTACGGTATGCTCAATAGTGTGTCGTGGTTGCGATGGAGATTGTAGCAGACCCTATATATAACGACAGACGGAATTACAAAAGTGCCTTGAAACTCGGAAAACGGTGGTTGTCGATACTAAGGGCTAGGAGAACGCGCCACGCTGCTGATCGGCGGTGGTCAGATTCGCAAATGCTGGGTTAATTTATGGAGGCAAGCCGTGACCTTATGTCGCTCGGTATTTAAGGCTTGCTGTAATTTCGGTAATTCGACATCCCAATTCCGGTGCTCGTCTATGTAGCAGCGTATCGCTGTGGTGATCGTACGGTTGCTTCTCACTACGAAATTACACTGCGCGGAGTACACGGCATTAAAACATATTTTTTGGACTCGGTAACTATCATACAAGTTTCGCAGAACCTTGCTTTTCAAGTTTGGTGCATTGTCACATATCACAAATTGAGGAACACCAAAAAACAAGGAAAACGTTATTTTCTAAAAATGGGTAAATTAGAGTGACAACCAGTTAAAACCTTTCCGGGATTGTGGTACGGGTCCTATCAAACCACGCGCGATAATTTGCCAGGGAAATTGCCCCTCCTTCTCCTTGCCCATAAAACCAATTCTAGCTACGTTGGGAGCCTTCTGCGCTACACACACTTGACAAGATCTAACATATTTCAAGATATCCTGGCGCATCTCCGGCCAATAGTAGTTTTTCTGTATTCGCGACAGTGTCTTAAAAAATCCGAAGTGCTCGGCGACAGGCGGGTCATGGCACAACCTGATAATGTCGGTCTGCTGCTGTCGCAAACGTAAAGACCAACGGGCCAGTATGTCAGTAGGGTTCTTCAAATTATTAAGCCAAAACAGGGAATAGTCATAGGTAATAACGGTAAATTTAGTGCCTTCCACATATGGGCGAAACTTTTCTATAGAGATGACGGCCAAGCATTTGCGTTCGATCACGTAATAGTTACGCTCCGTGCGGGAGAGTGATCGACTAGCGTAAGCAATAACTCTCTCTTCGCCATCCAACTCTTGGGTTAATACACCACCAAGACCAAAATCGGAAGCGTCGCACTGAATGGTGAACGGTTGTGAGGAGTCAGGTTGGGATAGAATAGGGGATGAAACCAGTGCCTTCTTTATCACGAGAAAGGAATCCTCGGCACATGCAGTCCAAGTTATACGCTGTTTCTTCCTCATAATGTCTTTAAGGGAGGTCGTTCAAAGGGGATACCAAAGTGGAAAAATCCTTAATGAAACGGCGGTACCAAGGACAAAGACCTAAGAAGCCTTTGACTTCAGTAGTAGTGGTTGGACGAGGGTAGTTATTCATGGCTGATATCTTATCAGAGTCGGTACGCAAGAAATTGTTGTCCACGGCTTAGCCCAATAATTTAAGGGTGGTTTTAAAGAACTCACTAACCTCTCTAAGTTTCTCTTTAACCTCCGACAAAAGCTTAATGTGTTGCTCGAAGGTCGATGAATACACAATTATGTCATCCAAATAACAGAAAATGTGAGGTTCGTAACGCGGACCGAAGATTGAGTCATCTAGACGCTGCTGCGTCTGGGCCGCATTACAAAGACCAGAAGGCATCGTTACAAACTGGAAAAGACCACGACCGACAACACCAAAAGCAGTCTTCTCACAAGACGCAGGATCCTGGAACACATTCTTAGATCTATCGACGAGATATACTTCGCATCGCGCAACATATTCAAGATACTGTCGACACGGATAAGGGGTAACTATCATGCTTGGCGAGTGCATTCAAATGGCGGCCGTTGAAAAACAGAAACGATATTCACCCATCTTTTTCTTCACCAAAAGAACTGGGGATGACCACGAACTAGTCGAAGGTTCGAGGACTCCGCACGCAAGTATGTCGTCCAACTCATTATTGAGAATATCATTTATATAAGGGGACATAAGATAAGGCTTCCTTCTAAAAGGTTTCGCATCACCGGTATTGATACTAGGAGTGATCCTACTCGGTCGTCCAAGCCTATGCTCGCTACTAATTCTGTCAAAGGACCTAATGACAAGTTCGGCTGATGAACGCTGCTTCGGAGACAAGTCATCGATCGCCAAAAACTGAGGAATTGAATCAAATAATTCTTACGGTACGTCGGCGGAAAAAGGGGACGCCCCATGGCTCTGTATTCGGAAAGTTTTAGCTTTAAAATCAATAACTGGAAAGCTTTGTTCCAAGAGGTTACTTCCTATGATAAAGTGGAGCTTAAGTAACGGTACGACCAGGGCAGAAACAACCACACACGCTCCATCGGTAACAATCGGCTAGTCAACCAAACGAACAACCTTTCTACGGGAACCGTCGGCCAAACTAACGAAAGAGAAGGTAGAAGGGTTTATAGTTATGCTCGAATTCTTGACGAACTTCACTCCCTCGGAGCCGATAACTGAATTCGTACAACTTGAATCCAAAAGAACGGTAAATTCCTATGAAAATACTTCCACACTGATATAAAGTCTGTTTTTCTGGGGTTTCTCTAATAAGACAGGAGCCACAACGCGATGTTCGGTCTGACAAAAAAATCCTCAACAACACCAAGCCATGATAATAATTAAAACACTTGGTATTTGTTTCACAATATATTCAAGCTATTCTCTAACATGTTTCGGCCTCGCGACCATTCTTAAAGAGAGTTATGTATAAACTAAACTAAAGTTTCAAAGTGCTGTCTAATGGAAGTTGGTTTTTTCATCTCGTTAAATTTATTACACTATCAATAATTGGAGTATTTCCGAAGTCTAGCTGGGTGTTTGTTAGGTTTTTGCCGTCGTATATGGCTTTTTTAATTTCGAAAATTTCCAGGTAATTTAACAGCCTGCTTTTATTGTAGCTATGTATTAATGTTAAAAAAATGGTTCTGGTCTATACAATGTTCGGCAAAGCCCGTCTTTCTCTGATTGTGTAAAATTGAATATTTATATTCTTTTAGCCTATCATTGAGCGATCGGCCCGTTTGGCCTATATAAATAGCGTCACACATATTACATTTAATTTCGTATACTCCAGATTTGTCACAAAATTTTGCTCTTTCTTTGTTATTGTTTAACATCGATGTAAGATTATTCTTATTAACAGAGATAATATTAATATTTTCGTTCTTTAACTGATTTGTGATTCTTGAACTTAATTTGTGAATATAGTTTATAGCATGCCAATTTTTAGAATCTTTTTCGGGTGTTGCGGTATAAAAATGTTTGGTGTTGTTTTTCTTAATCTTGTTTTTTATCATTTTATCTATGATGCTTAGCTGATATCCATTATACCTTGCGATATTTTTGATAATATTAAGTTCTTTTTCATAGCTGTCTTTTTTAAGTGGAATCGTTAGAAGTCTGTGGGTCATACTATGAAAAGTGGACATTTTTACATTCCATGACTGATTTGAACTTGCGTGAATAATTGTATCGGTATACGTGGGTTTTCTAAATATTTCGAATTCTAATTTATTCGGTGTTCTTATTATTTTTAAATCTAAGAAATTTAATGAATTATCCGTCTCTGCTTCTATTGTGAACTGGATTTTTGAGTTTACACTGTTTAAATATTCAAGAAATTGACCCAATAGTCTTTCTGTACCGGTCCATATGCAAATAATATCATCGACATACCTGGCCCAAAAATGTATGTGTCTTGTATAATTAGTGTCGCTAAATAAATTGTTTTCAAAATTAGCCATATAAATTTCTGCCAGGAGGGGGTTCAGGGGGCTTCCCATTGGTAATCCATTCGTTTGTTGGTAAAATTTTTGTTCGGTACATACATTGATAGCTTCTATGAGAGCATTTTTGTGTACGATTTCAAGATTGCATTCATGAATTCTTTCAGTGAGGATATTTTTAAGATCTTGTACCGGAATGGAGGAAAAAAGGCTTTTTATATCGAACGAAACTAACTTTGCATTGGGAGGTATCTGTATGTTTTTTAATTTTGTTGTTAGTTCTATTGTATTTTTGATTGCTTTGGGCGAGTTGAAATCGATAAATAATGGTAGATCACTGTTGAGTTGTTTGCAAAGTTTATATGCAGGAGCATTTACATAAGAAACGACTGGTCTCATTGGAATGCCATCTTTATGCAGTTTAGGCATTCCGTATAAGACTGGAGATTTTGGGTTCATGGTATCTAGTTTGGATTGCGATATATTTAAGAAGGTTTCATTGTACGTTTTTGTAATTTTCTTTACAGCGGTATGATATTTTTTTATTGGATCGGTCTTGAGTTCTCTACAGTTTTCTGTGTTGATGAGTGTGTTCATTTTTAGTAGGTATTCATCTTTTGTTAGAATAGTAACAGTATTACCTTTGTCAGCTTTGCAAAGAATTAAATTGTTTTGGTAAATTTTGTTACGTAATTTATTAATTATTCTGAGTTCGTTGGAATATTTATTTTTTATTTTATTGTTTGCTATTATATTTGCAATGTTATAATTTGCTAATTGGCTTTTATTTAAACTACTTAAAAGATTCTCTAAATTGGCTGCGAGTATTTCAATATCTGTGGATTTGACGAAGTTTGGACAGTATTTCAGGCCTTTTTCTAATAACTTAATTTCTTCATTATCAAACTGAACATTTGTTAAATTTACAACTCTATCATAAAATCTTACTGAACTAATTGAATTGATATTATGAGAATTTAGGTGAGCAAAATTTTGTGACGTACATTTTCTTAGGGTATTTAATTTTCTTAGCTGTATTAGGTACTGTTTATGTGTTGCATCCTTCAGTGACTCGCGCACTGTCCTGTCAAAGTATTCATATATAACCTATAAACTATATATAACCTATAAACTATATTCACAAATTAAGTTCAAGAATCACAAATCAGTTAAAGAACGAAAATATTAATATTATCTCTGTTAATAAGAATAATCTTACATCGATGTTAAACAATAACAAAGAAAGAGCAACATTTTGTGACAAATCTGGAGTATACGAAATTAAATGTAATATGTGTGACGCTATTTATATAGGCCAAACGGGCCGATCGCTCAATGATAGGCTAAAAGAACATAAAGATTCAATTTTACACAATCAGAGAAAGACGGGCTTTGCCGAACATTGTATAGACCAGAACCATTTTTTTAACATTAATAATACCAAATTAATACATAGCTGCAATAAAAGCAGGCTGTTAAATTACCTGGAACTTTTCGAAATTAAAAAAACCATATACGACGGCAAAAACCTAACAAACACCCAGCTAGACTTCGGAAATACTCCAATTATTGATAGTGTAATAAATTTAACGAGATGAAAAAACCAACTTCCATTAGACAGCACTTTGAAACTTTAGTTTAGTTTATACATAACTCTCTTTAAGAATGGTCGCGAGGCCGAAACATGTTAGAGAATAGCTTGAATATATTGTGAAACAAATACCAAGTGTTTTAATTATTATCATTGTTACTATGTTTCACCAAGAGCCAACCGCGCAATCAATCAAAACTATTGTTAACACCAAGCCAGTTCTTCCAACATACAGCCTGAGATCGGGGAAAAGCATGTCGAATGTTGGCGTACGCCTCCCTTAATAGTTTTTCAACAAGCTGAGCACGACCTCCGGGTAGCGTTGGCTAGGCCACATCGAAAGTAGAACCTATTTTTCTGGGAAGGGCACGCTCTATACCGGTGACCGGACTGTCTACAATTCCAACAAACGGCTCATTTCCCGTCCTGTTGGGGACCTGTCGAGTAGGATGTGCTAGGTACATTAGATACTGTACGACTAGTGGAGACTATATGACTACCATCGACGGTATTGCCTCTATTGGGACGAGGTGGTCTAGCATTTTTAGGGTTTCCCTCGGCGGCAGCTACAACAGGCGGTTGGTGGCTTGAAGGATTATCTCCCATAGCGCAAGTACACACTCTAGGGGTGCATGTCTTATTCCTTAGACGAAAACTAGCCTCCAGTTTACGGCAAAGATTAGTCTTCTGGGCACAAATTCCGGTTGAGGTGTTTAATTTTCGTGGACTCAATTAGTTACTTACACAAACGTCGAAACAGGGCTTCAATTTGAGCGAAAAATATGACGACTGACTCGTTTTTCTGTTGTTTTCGCGACTTAATTTGTTTCCAAAAATTTTCGTCTATATCCACCAGAAGAAAATCCGATTTAATACGAGACACCACAGAATCCGTATTATGAACCGAATCCTTAATGGTGCGATACCAAACAAAAGCTTTGCCGACAGAAATTTCCACGGCTGATTTATAGAGTTCGTCTTTAATGGCATTGGGCGACAACGCCAGTTTAGTTACTCTTTCTAAGAAAGGAAAAAGAGATGATGCTTCACCGTTGAACTTCACTCCCCATTCGGAAAGATTACATAATTTCGCTACGTTCACGATAGGCGCCGGTAAATGTATAATGGATTCTAAATAAGGGGCATGAATTGGATCAACGGGACCGGAAGAGATAATTGGTGTGGCTCAATCGAACAATTCCGCCTCCAACTGCAAACATGTTGTGTAGCTCTCATCCAAAAATAATTTTGCCTCCTGGTATTTCCTCTCATCGGTGGGGTCAGACTTAATAACTCGTTGGATGCGTCAGGACAAATGAACTAGTCGAGACTTTACCCTCTTAAATAACGAATCTGCTTGGTTACCCTCGAACTCGGAGACAAGAGACTCGATAGATTTCAATGAGTTGGATATCGCATCACATTCCTGCTCGAAAGGTACGTCGTATGACGATATATCGATAAGGCACCCCGGATTGGATCGTTATTTCTCCAATAGTCGACATAAAATCTTTGGCTTCTCATTCATATCACGCTGAGTGGTGACCTTGCGAATCTGCAACTTATAATTCAGCTCGCCTATGAGCAGATGCCCTATCTGGTATGTGCTCTCCATCTCGAAATAATTGAAGAAAAGAAAAACCTAAGACCGTGAGTACTAAGACAAGTAAAATAGTCTCCCCCATAATGTTTAACAGTAATTATCGAACCCCGGTATCTTAATAAATATAAAAATATATGCAAGGATATTTTCGCGGTAAAAATAAATCTGAGAATATAAGGAAATATGATAAAATATTATAAAATAAAAAAATATACAATAGGCATTAAGTATGATAATACTACATCGGCCTGTCGATATGATCAATTATCTCGAAAAATATCCATCAGTCTAAATGCCGCGGGACGGAAGAGGAAAAATTTAAAGAATTTTGCGTTCCCCAGTCACAATCTGACCTTCGACTAATACTCATATGATAAAATTAATGAAGGCTGAAAATGAAACGTAAATAATATTCGACAAAGCAAAAATATTTAAAACGATCTGATACCGGAACGAAACATTCCATCGAAATTCAAGCAGAACAAATACCTAGATGAAAAAAAAATCAACCTCTGGTATGCATTAAGATATTCATGGATCTCGCTAAGCTGTACTGCCACGTATTAAAATGTATTTGACTATTAGAATAAATTACTTACGATGAAAAAATATTATGATATCAAAATGTTAATTTTAAAGGAATAAAGCAGATATATGAACTCGAAATAATTTAACTGTATCGTTTTAGACACATATAAAAAAACTGATACTGATACTGAAAATTGAATTTTTCGCGTGCCGCTGAAATTTGATTCCGAACGTTCGAAAACTGCCAGCCTCACAATTGACCGATACAATTATATTAAGATATATTATACAGAATGTATAAGATACATTATACAGAAAATAAATCACACAAAATATATATATATATATATATATATATATATATATATACATGCATGTAAGGAAATGTAGCTTGTGAGTTCTGTACAAGACCTTTCACTATGTTTCACGTTATGGGCGCCACTTTTCGGTTTTACGTATAACGTACTCACCTTACCGGGCTAGCTTTTTTATGTCGAGGCTGGGTACATAGGTGAGAGTTTTAGGTCCTGCACAGAAACAACGTTGAAATAAAATTATATGTATATATTATCTACTGAACTAATTATAACCATGTGTAAAATAAAATAAGAAAAAGGAAAAGAGATGCTTAGCAATATCTACGAGAAAATCAAAAGTTGGGCACCAGTGGAGGCCTATGCTCAGTTCGGCTAATACGGCAACGGTAATGATGTAATAATATAATGATGGAATGATGTAATGATGGAATGATGTAATGGTACAATGGTACAGCAAATTACGGTCGATTGTCACAACTGGTGCCGTAACTGGTGACAGTTACGTCACCATGTGGCGTATGGAATCCGTACGGTATGCTCAGTGGTGTGTCGTGGACAGACGGAATCACAAAAGTGCCTTGAGACTCAGAAAACTCACGGTGGTTGACGATACTGAAGGTTAGGACAACGCGCCACGCTGCTGATAAGCGGCAGTTAGATTTGCAAATGCCGGGTTAATTCACGGAGGCAGCGCTGGTCGTACCAAGCGGGACGGCTATACAAGGGACTTTAGAAGGGATAGGGATGGCGGAATCTGCACTATGGACGGCGTGTTTCCGGAGACAGATAAGAAAGGTCGAGAGGTATTTTAAATAAACGAACTGAAGCTTATGGCTTATATTTCCATTGTGTTTAAAAACATGTATAACAATTGTCTCGACACACTATGTTCATTGTTGTTTCCTCTTTGAAAAACACAGTGTACGTTGAAACAATACATGTTTTTAAATATAGTGAAAATTTAAATATGTTGTAGTTTATTAAAAAATAGTTATTTTATAGGGAGTAAACATTTAAAGCAATAATTGAAAAATTAAAGAAAATTTACGAACAATTTTATTGAATGAGGTTTAAATAATTCATGTATATCCTTTCAATTAATGATTAAATTCTATCAAAGATGATTCGTTAAAATCCCGTTTAATTATTTAATTTAGTGATGTTAAACAACAGAGAATAAATCTGCATAGCTTATTATAAATTTACACTGGCGTAAACAAAAGTATTTGTTTCTCCAGGTTAATTTTTAATCTATTTGCCTAGCCCCTTCAATGCTAATTTTATACTATAATTATTTTAGACTATATGTGGAGAGCATTTTGGGCCAAATATTACCAAAACTAGTTAACTTCTCTTGAGTGGAGAGTAATAATTAGTCAAGTCAAACTAATTTCAACTTTAATGTGATTTATAATGGAATTGTTTCAGAAATTTAATAATTGTATTAGACGGCTGAAACATTTATATGCGTGCAAAAATAACTATTAAGAGTTTATTAAATTGTAATAAATACAGTTGAAACAATACGGCTTTTTTATACATTATTTTATATTTATTTATTATAAATATTAGTTAATTCCGGATTATGCTATGAATTTCATATTCCTATGTAGAACTTGGGATTATGCTTAGAATTTGGGAATATTGATGTGCACTTTACTCAGTCTACCTGTCCCTTTTGACCTGTAAAAACATCTTATATTCATCATGTTTCTATTTTGACTAGTATGTCAATTGTTCCATATTTTTGCTAAGTGGTCATTCCACGATAACTGTCTGTTTTCGATGAGGTGATTGGATTTTCTTAGTTTTATTTATATTATTTTATACATTTAATTTATATTAATTTTTTCTGTATCTTCATTCCTGTTCTTATAAAGATTAGTTTTCCGTATTGTTCCGACCTCGTTTATGTGGCATTTAGATTTTCCTCCTGCCATTTTTGCGACTTCATGCGAACAGAATAGCTGGGAGCGCTATTTCTTTGTAAATTATCAAATCTATTTTGTGTTTCCTTTGAATTTAGAGTTAATATGTAACTGAAGCTTTCTGTATTACCTTTGATATTTCTGCAATTATAAGAGCTAATTTATATCCGTATCTTATAAAGATAGTTGTAAAGGTTTCATCTTTTTTCTTCGATAATTGTTATGACTTATGTTTTCCTCCTGTTAATTGCTATATTTAGGTTTTGTATTTTGTATATCCAACTAATATATCGAGTTGCCTGGAAATTCAATTAGTTGTTCTTTTAACGCCTTTAAAAAAAAACTGGGTTGGATTAGTATTGTTTATTTACATATTATTAATTCCACTGGTATTTACAATGTGTTCGTTCAGATTCGCGTTAATTTACTTTCAGATAGTCAAGTTGGTTTAAATTGAAAATGTCGGTCGATAACTTGCATTTACGCCATATTACGCTCTATTATTTCAAAAATGGCAAGAACGTTATCCAAACAAAGAACAACGTTTGTAATATTTACGCAGAGTGTTTTATTGGGGAGACCATTATACAAAACTGGTTGGATCCATTCATACGGAAGACCAGCATAATTATGGCCGTTCCTTCAAGCATTGATGTTGAATAATCAAAAGGCCATACACAGTAACCCAAGATCCACGCACCACGGTCCGTGAGATAGCAGGTAATTACATACTGACAAATGGGCCATTTTTGACCGTCTGAAAAAGATGGGTACGTCTGCCGAAAACTTCTGCACGTCCTGCTTCGTAGCTCTTCTGCTTAAAGAAAATGACGCTTTATCTCTGAAGAGGATGATAACAGGTAAAGAAAAGTGGATTGTGATTCGTGAGATAGTAGATAAATTAAATCGACTATTTTTGATCATCTAAAAAGAAAAAATGGCCGATACGATATGTGAGTTTCTCAGAAACTTAGTGAGTGATGAATGAATGAATTTTGCATTACGTGTGATTATCTTAGTGGTATCTTTTGCTGAAAAAGACCTTTATGACTCAATTTTTGAAGCATATGATAATTGATGATAAAAAGCGGATTATATACAACAAGGTGCAGTAGAACAAATCATGTGACTGCCATACCCAGCCATTTTAAATACGGCGCTAAAAACGGTTTTCGTCGGATGAAAAATATGTTTTGCATTTGGTGGAACTGGAAGGGACCCATACTACGTGAGCTCATTCCATGCAACCAAATCACTAACACTTATACCTACTGTTCAGAATTAAACCGTTTGTTGGCAGCAATTGGATAAGAAATGCCGGAATTACCAACAGAAGAGGGGTCAAGAAGTTTCAATCGTGACCCAGCAAAAATTGTTAGACTTTAATTTTAGATGTTTTTTCTCGGACTACATCACACCATCACTACATCAATACCATCTTTCCATTCCCTCCAAAATTGTTCAAATAGAAAATCTTTTAAAATGGATGAAGACTTGAAAAACTACCTATTGACATCTTTTGGCAATCAAAATACTACTTTTTATCGAAAATATATTATAAACTACCATTATAATGGTAGAAAGTTGTAGATAAAAATGATAATTGTTTAATAATAATTAAATAAACAAAAATTAATATCTAAAATTTCCACTATATTAAAAATTGTATGTTTAACAATGGTTTCGACTCACAGTGTCTTTTTCAAATACGAAATATGTTATCCTGTTTGCATTTGAAAAGTCTAGTAAACTTTGTATTTGAAAAGTTGTTTAGCATAGTTTGTATTTGAAAAAGGCAATGCGTGTTGAAACAATTGTTATACATATAATTTTAAATATAGTGAAAATTTTAGATATGAATCTATCCTTATTTATTTAAAATGAATTTCCATCAAGTATAGACTACCTCAGTTATATTATATATACTAACAAATATATCATAAATATTGAACGACTTTGTCAATTTTTGAAATGAAAGAAACTCGTATTTTAACATTATTATAACAATACAATCCTAATGTATCCTAATTTTTCAGCGTTATAGAATACCAAATTGACATTATATATCATAGTACACAGTACAAACAATTTGAATAATCCTATTATCTTAAAATTTTTGTTTCAAAATAAAATGCCTAAAAACCCGTCAGAACTTGGTTACCTGGAATGAAACTTATGGAGACAGGCCAATAGGCAGATCAGCGAGAGAAGGTTTAAAAACTATACCATTACTAGTTTTAAGATTTGCAAACAATTTTGATGTTGGTAAACAATATTACTTCGCAACTGTTGTTACAGCAGCTCAATTAGAGCTGTTAGACCCTTCGGTATAGTTCCTTTCAAAATATTAATATTCATGAACGCCGAAAATATATTTTAATTCAATTTCAAATATTATATGGCCGCCTTGGCTGATGAATATTTTTCATATATGTAAAGATCACTTTAGTTACTTTGACACTGTGCTCCTAAAATTATTTTTTTGTAAAAACAATCAAGTTTACTCGTAGATTGGGGTTATTATTTGTTGCTGAAGTTAAAAATTGCTACTTATTACATTACTTATTACATATACATTATATATTATACATTATATATTATACATATACTTATTTTCGGACATGCTTTAATAAATGCTTATGACCTATTTTGTTATTTATGTGCCAATGAAATACATTATATATTACTCAATTATAGCAGGCAGCCTCAACATGTCTTTTTATGTTCGTTTATGCCAGATTGTTTGCAAAATTCTTATAATTCATTATTCGTCCCTCTTTATGATCTATTTCCTTCTTGTTTGCCTTTATATATATTTTTCTTGTATATTTTCGTTCCTACTCCGCAAGCATTTTATGTTCTATTCAACTCAACTGTAATACTTTACTACCAAGCATTACTATAACTTATATAGTGGATTCGTACTATCAACTCTATTCTTCTGGTTATTGACTAATTGTTATTGTTATTGACTAATTTACTGAGTCCAAATGTACATTTATTTTCGTTCAATATTCTTCTTCCTTAATTCGCTTCGATTTCCTATTAGATTATATACCTAGGTACGAATACGATTCTATTTCTTCGAATCTTCTTTTATATACTTCTTTTCGAAACAGTTAATACCAATATTCCCTAATAATATAATGATCAATCATTTTAGAAAATATAAATAAATTATTAAAACATTATGTTATGTAAAATTATTAAGATATTGTCAAATGACGTTAGAAAAATTTAGGAGTAAATATGAGCATAAAAATACATTATTTCCAAAGTCACCTGGACGGATTTCCCGATAACCTGGAGATTTTAGCGAGGAGCAGGAAGAGCGTTTTCACCAGGATTTAAAAATCATGGAGCAGAAATATCAGGGCAGATGGGATATTGATCCCATAACATATATTGATATGATGGCAGATTACTATTGGCCTCTACAAAGAGATTGTTCTCAAGAATATCATGAGAGGAAATCTTATAAGAGGTGTTTTTCTGAGTTGTAATATACTTTTTCCCCCTTTTTTATTTAAATTACCTCTTTTTGTATTTATATAATTTAAATAAATACTTTAATAGATTAGTTAAGTGATTTTAAATAAATTTTGCATATTAAAAACATTTAAATATATCTCATATATACCTACTGTTAAAAAAACTAGATCATTTTCTGAGAACATATCAAGGGCAACAAAGTCACTGTTGATCAGTGTAATTAAAGAGTTTTTTTTTGATGGATGTCTCTCTTTTATTTATATCGCTATTTCAAAAATAAACTTTCTTTTGAGACACCTGTAATTATGTCCGTTAGCCCGGGCCAAACGGTATTACTATGAATTTGACTTTGTTCTGTTGTTTTTGAAAAGTCAAAAATTTCTTCAATAATTTCCTAATCTTATGTTATGTTACCTAATTAATTTAGTTAGTTTAGGTAATCTGTAATATTCGTATTATAACCTGTTAAAAAAGTGATTTGGTGTTTAATAGAAAATCTATGAGTTGAACGCTTTAACAGTCAAATATGCATGCAATGCCGCATATATTCGTTTCATGTTTACACGTAGCGACTGTTAAATTAATCTCTATTATTTATCTTATACCACCGGTGTTTCTGAAAAAAACTAATCTTGAATTACGACCTTCACACAATTTTTACTGAAATAGTGTTTTATCGTAAAAATGTTTGTGATAGTGTTTTATCGTAAAAAGCTAGATCTATTTAATATATTGATCTGTCATTGCCATTTACCATAAATTAAGTCAAATTTAATAAAAAATACGACGGTGACCTTAATGAATCATCTAAATCATCAAACTACGATCCAGCTTTTATTCTAAGATTATTGCAGGGCTAACAAATGCTTATATTATAAAATATTGATTTAATGCATGTTTTTTTTTTACATTTTAGCACATTCTACTCAGACAAACCATGACGCTTTTTAGCATAAATGTGATCTATAAAACCAGATATTGATGTTTCTTCCTGTACGATCTGTTATGGATGCTTTTTACTGTTGTTTTTTAAGGTTATTTAGGGTAACGTTAGAGAGACTGAACCAAACGTTGCTTAATTTTTTTAAAATATTTATATGCAATATAAGTTCTCCATTTTAACTGATTTTCTTCTCTCGATGATGTTAATTTAATCAAAGAAAAAAATCCTTTTGAGTTGTTTTGCAAATATAAAATCTGCTAGAGAAATTTGAAATCGTTTTTTAACAGTACCAAAACGCCAATTAATTTGAATATCCATTATGTTAAGTGGTTCCTTCCAATAACGTCGATCGCAATGAGCATAAAGATGTTATATGATCAGGTTACGTTATGGCATGTAAAGCTCAGTAAAAAATCTACGAATGATGGTTGATAATTTCGCTTCATCAGCTTAGTGCAGGGCAACAAAATTTATCTAAAAAGGTTGAATTAAATGAACTGATCTTTTTTTTATGGGTTTTATTTTTTTTATTATTCAATCCATTCATATATCCCAAGGTTTATGATTGTAACCATTATCATGTACGTTTTCCTCTCCGTCCTTGCTTTAAGGTAAAACTGCCGATACCACAAGTGTCAAATGTGTGCTCTGTGTTATTTGACTTCCGCAGTTTACTTTGAACTCTGTTTCAGTCAAAATATGAGGTCATGCGCAAAAAGCTGTTGCGCAAAAAATCTTTAATATTAAAGTTTATTTATAAATAATATCTAAATCTAAATATTTTGTTATTTGTTACTTCATGTTATAAATGTAACTGTATCAATAAAAAGGTACTTCGTATGTTTTGTAATAAAAATGTGTATCACACTGATATCCCCACATACCGCTTCGATGTATGTTTAAATTTAGCGCGCATTATAACCTCTTTGACGGCGTTGCCACATGTAATTAACATAATAAATTTTTCTTAATTATTTGCTAATTACTCTTATCACACGCTTTGAGGCCCGATTTGTGAGTAACCAAAATGTTCGACAATTTTTTCTCTTTCCGTTGATATTATTCCACTTGCATTGTAATCTGAAAGGTACTTTTTGTGAAATAAAATAAAATCTAAGATTTCTCATAAGGATCAATGGAAAAAAAAAATGTTTTTTTATTAACATCTCTGTTTCTGGTTCTCTGCAGCTCTTTAAAAATTGAACTGGTTCATTATCTTATTATAATGTATCAATATGCCAACTTTCATTTCATTCTGAACACTAATTCTATAACCAACAGTACTACCTTAAACTGATTATATTATATAAACTCAAAAATATGTTTAATCTTCAAAATTAAATTTAAAACTGGCATCTAAAAATGACAATGCTAGTAGATAGATGCTAATAGATGCTAGTAAATATAGTGGCCATATCTGAATTACAGTTTAAAAGAAAAAACTGCATTTCACTAAAATAATTGCTTCTCTTCGTGGTTTTGAAGTTGGCAAATGATTTAACTTCAAATTTCTTTCTTGAAAATTGTAAATAATTTTAACAAATCGGTTACGGTTATCGTAATGTAAATCGAACATAAAGGATGATACCATTGTTTCACAATATGCAGACTTCTTTGAAAATATCAATATCATTATATTCCGTTTTATTGTAGGCCAAAAGGTATTTATGGCCAAAAATAATCAACATTCAAAATTTTGGATAATTTAGTTAATTAACCAGTAATAATTAATGATGTGTTAATCCCCATAGTTCGTTTTTATATATTATATTTTCATTGAATTTTCTATAGGCATTATTCCAATGAAATTGTCTATTAAGTTTTAATATATCATCCCAGACTACTTGAACCTCACGTTTTAACCCTTTTAGTATTTAAGGAAGATTGGGTAAACTCAGAGATAACTTGCTGATGATAATTTATCAGTGCTCTATTAATGAAAGATATGTTGATTTTGGTAGTCGAAGTTAAAGGTAGAATCCGAAAATATTTATGTAAAACTTGCCATGTAGCGGCGTGAATTGTCGTGCTAAAACGAGATTCGAGAAGTGAGTTCTAACAAATTGTAATATGCAAGATTTCAGAGTTTTCTGTATATTATATTGTGGTTCGTTCGAGGGATGATTTACTACCATCGGTAGTAGAATGCACTAGAATTCATATAGAAAAGTATAAGTTATTTATTTCCCCTCAGTTTCTTCTAATAAATGCCAGATAATTATTCACCACTATATATTGATTAGTCGTGAATAATAATACCGAATCATCGACACGAAAAAAACTGGTAAGCTTATGTTGTTGTGGCGATGAAATGGTGTCTCAAACCAAGAAGTATGAGGGACGACTAAAAAAGGGATGACTAAAATTAATCTAAAATAATATAGGGATGACTAAAATTAATCAATTAAGTACACTATCTAAAAAAGTTACTTGATACTTGTATTGGTTTAAATCACTTGAATCTTAAAATATAGCTATATAAAAAATTCATCTTTCTCTGCATTTGTTTTTTTATAAACCTATTTATATATAATTCAGTTAATTAACTAAAATCGCTAAATTTATTTAATCAACCTTTCACGTTATTGAAAACATACATTGCGAAGAGACTAAAGAACGAAAAATCAAAACATTTTTAGTTTACCCAATATTGTTTTGCTGTAACTTAACAAGTTAACCTTGAATATGTTTAAAACACTAAAAATTATCCTAGTCTTTAGATATAAAAACACTTCTTTTACGAGCAATGAAAAACTATTAAAAAGTCAGTAATACTTCATTAACGGTATAAAAGTCAAATATCTCCTGTATATAATTCTCTAATTCTAAGGATATTAACATTAAGTCTAGACACTATTTAGAATTTGTTTCAGTTACTTTGATGTCTCTATTTTTTTATATTTTCCATTTTCGTATTATGGACATTTAATTTATTACCGGGGATAACGGTGTTATTAATAACTCGACATTTTAACGGACTGAAACTAAATTAAAAGATTTTTCACATTGCGGACAAGTTTTAATAAATTCTCGAGTCATTTTATCTTTATGTACATTGTTGCTATATTAAATGTTACTCAGGAAGAAAATATTTTATGAATGATTTAGTTAGTTTAATTATTGATAATGACATACCCAGTCTAGCCCAAAAAGATGGCTGACGCGAAATAAAACATGTAAGGATATTTGTGAATTATTAATTATTCAAACTAGTTTTTTTTTTGATTTAATACAACACTGCAAAAGGTTTTAAAGGTTGTGGGAATAAACTTGGTAATGATTTTTTGGAATTGTTATCAAGGCCGTGGTTGAACAATGCTGGATATGATATCGAGATCATTTCCTTCCATCCCTAGTTTCCGTTTGGAAGTAAAAAACAACACAATGATTAAGGAATGCTTAAAGAGTATGTCAGTGATCGTATCTGTAAGTACTTTCTCTATTGGATTCAGTTCTCCATAAGCTCGTAGTTCCATGTTGAAAGTTTCTTACTTACAGTACTACGCTTTGTAGGTTTGAATAATTCTTTGTCTAATTCTAGTCTATTCTTTGTTTTCCCTTCGGTGGTATTCACTGTTAGTCCTGAAAAATTTAAAACTCCCCACAAACCTCATATCGTTTTCTCCAATTTGAATACTCCGACTGAATCGTTTTGACTTTGATAGTCCAATATCTTTGCTTTGTTCACATTAATGTCAACCGATAGGCACCTAATAATATTCTCGAGTGCTAAATTAAACAAGTTAGCTGCCAGTTCATCATGTACCCTACTAAGTTTGGGATAATTTTGAAACTATACGCCTGTTGATTTGATCTGGTTTATCTGGTTTTATCTGGTTTAGAAAACAACTGTAAATCGAGTGACAAAAATCGCAATACGATATCTCTCATGGTTTTTGAGTTATATGGATTATGCCGATATTCTGTTCATATTATTTCCTGGGAGATAGTTACCAGTTTCTGTGTTATTATAGTGGGTAGGCTTTATATTCTTTACACAGAAGGAAAATTATTCTGAAATTTTTGCATTACAGCTTATTTTTATATATGGCCACAAATAAAGCTTTTGTTCAAATCCTCCAGTATTTCCTAATTTTTCGAAATCTCTTCGATAAATCTCTGCATTTCTATTATTAATTGTTTTCCTTAGTGCTGTAATACTTCTGTTGGTAATGAATCGATTTTTGGAGCTTTATAATTTCGAAAGTCTAAATATGTACGTGTAAAATATGACGCTTTATTTTTCTGGTTTTTTAATTTTTTGTTTTCTTGTTTTTGTCTCTCCAAAGGCTAAATCCAAAGATATTTACCACTAAACACACAATCACTTTTTAAGCTTATTCCCGCGCGTTTCGCTAACTACGTTAACATCATCAGCAGATGATTTAATCTAGATAGAATTATCGTCAGAATAGAATAAATAATCGTTTCTCAACCTGAGGATTGCGACCCCTACGGGGGTCGCCTTCAGGAGAATGGGAGGTCGCAATGTGTTCAAAAAATAAGACCCTTATACGAAACATCCTCTTGCTAAAGTACTTTTAATTTAAAAACAAGTGTTAGAAAATTAAATATTGCCGGATAATAACAACATAATAAAACAAACTAAAAGTAGTAAAACTTAAATAAAGTAATAGTCAAAATTATTTGAAATGTTAATATAATGCGACGGTTGATTTTGTTTTTCACTTCAAAGTTCTTCTCTGCGTGGATCATCACTGAAAACACACATAAGCCAATTATTTTTCAGTAATAATAGACGATTTATATATTTATTGTAATGTTATTTATATATATTTTATTTTATTATTTATATAGTTTTTAAGGCCACCATAGACGAGAAGTTTTTTCGCATAAGTAAGAATTAGCGAGCGGGTCAACGTTTTCAAAGCTTCTGTTACTAAGATTCCGTATTCACGTCGTGGTGCAAGCCAAAACTTATCCAAATCTTGACTTAAAAATTCGAGTTGTAGAGCCACAACATTTTCATCAAACGGATTGAGAACCTACCTGTTCAACAAATCATCATTGCTATCTAGAAAATATTCCAGGAACTGAATTTTTAATTTGCGTAAATGCGTTATTACACTCTCCAACACGCGATCAATAACATAATTTTCTAAATCCATATTTTTGGTAGTATAATCCGAAGTTAAAGTGAATACATCAAAATTGCGATTTTCTAGGCGTATAATCCAAATACCAAGCTTCTTGATGAAGCCATTGGCTTTGTCAAGTAGTTGTTAGTAGTTTTTATTTGTTATGGTCTTGTAAACTCATATTCAAGTCATTCAAATGTGAAAATATATCACTCAAGTAAAACAATAGTAATAAAGTTTCTCTATATTATAAAGACTCTGAAAATGAGTTATTTTTATCTTTAAAGATAATTATTTATTCAATTATTTTTTCTGTTCTATTCATCTTGTAATTCAAAAAGCCTCATTAGAACTTTTCCTAGTGATAACCACCTGATTTCAAGGAGTCGTATTTGTCACCCATTTATTCGCATAATCTGAAAAGCAATCTAGTCTGCTATAGTTGTCTTTTAATAACATTAACAATTTTTACGGCTTCTGACAGAACAGTTTGTAAATTATCATCAACTTTTTTATAGCAAGGGCATTTTTGTAAAGAAAATCTTATGTCCAGTCCATATGTGCCATAATATCGTTTAATTTTACTGACACCACTGTTCTTCACCGTTATCGCTTTCACCATCAGTACAAACCGTAAGTTCAAGTTTTTGTTTTGTGTTGCATCAATCCAGTTGCACAACCTCCTTCGCTAGTTGCACAACCAGGGGTTGATTTGCAGAATAACATATTTTCGTTAATCGATCCCTTGCATTCTTATCGGCCAAAGCAGAAAAATGGCAAGTTCGACAAAGAAATCACTAAATTTAACCTTTTGAATTATTTGATCATGAACATCATTGGACATTTCATTAATACGTCTCGATACTGGGTCATTTGAAAGTGGTATAGTTTTGAACTTTTTTGCTTTTTTCGAACTTATTATCACCTTGACCATATCAATGGCAGCGGGTAAAATGAACTTTTTCGAAATTGTGTGAGGCTTAGACTACCTAGCCACTCTTAGTGCTAAGACACACTTGACGTCAACTATAAAACCAGCTGATGTAAACAAACTAGTTTACCTCAAGTTGGACATCATAACTAGGTACAGTGTCATCTTACAGCAGAAAAGAAAATTCAAGAATATTTTAAGCGGGCTTTGTAAATTTGTAAACTACAATCCTATTTTGAAAAGTTTTCTTATTGTTTTGAAGAACCATTCGGTTGAAATATACCTATCAACATAATTTAATAGACAAAAAATAAAACATTAACTGCAAAGAAATATATGTTTATTATTTCAAATGTTTATCATATATGCATATTTTTAAGAAAACCAGTTTAGTTCAAAATCCCATATACAAATGTCATATTTATAAAAAAAAACGCGAAAAGATATAATTTTTTAAAACTAACTGATAATATTAATTACATTTTTATAATGCTTAAGATTAATAATTGTTGCTTTTTATAATAATGATCCACCTCCTCGGTTATTTATGATTACCCTTCTCATTCAGGGCATACTCAATATTAGATAGGATGCTTGAAGATAATTTGTTTTGTAAAGACGGGTATTTTGTTTCTAGATGCCGGACTAATTTTGAATGCTTCATGATTTCCGCGGGCAGCCACCAACCACTTTTTTTTTGTTCTGTGACTTTTCTTGTATTATTTCGTTCTTATTCCTGGTATTAATCGCTCATTTATGTGTACTTTATATTCAGCATTGTACCATTTGTACCAACGAATCGGTCTCCAATTTCGACAATGCATATCTCTAGATCTAGAAGTTGAGAGTTTGTCATGGCCTTCACAGTCTTCATATTTCAACCCAATCGAACGTTTATTTTTGAGACATGTTAGATAGAAGACTTTTAAGGCATATGGTAATGTGGTTTTTAATAGTCTAGAACTATTTTTGGTTGTATTTATACGAATGAAGTGAAATAGGGCAGAATAACATTGATAATTTAATATTGAGTATGCCCCCAATGACTAGGGTAATCATAAATAATCGAAGAGATATTACATTATTTTAAAAAACAGCAATTATTGATCTGAAACGTTCAAAAAATGTGATTAATGTTATTGTTGGTTAAAAAAAATGGATATGTTTTCGAGTTTTTTTTTTGCTGATATGAAACTTTGAATATGAAACTTTTTATGAAATTTGTATATGGGATTTTAAACTAACTCTTTTATTTAAAAAAAGGGATATATAATAAACATTTGAAATAATAAACATATAATTATTTGCAGTTAAATCGTCTCCTGATGATGCTAACTTGGTTAGCGAAACGTGCGTCGAGAAGTTAAAAAAAGGTGATTTGGTGTTTAGTAGTAAATCTCTTCAAGTTTAGGGCAGTTAATGTTTTATTTTTTGGCTCTTAGATTATTTTTATGTGTTTATTTCAATCGAATGGTTCTACAAATCAATAAAAAAAGTTTTCAAAATAGGATCGTAGTTATATTTAAGATTTAAGATGTGAGATATAAATCATCACTTACCATGATCACTTGTATATAATTGACATAAAGTAAACATTTGCCTAAGAGTTGGATACATTTTTTGTAAAAAGTACCCGGAATTTCTCATTGACAAAGCCCGGTCTCCCTCTTCTTCTGTTAGTATCTGGTGTCCACATTGTAATTTTCCTTACAACTTTGTAGTTTTTCATTCTTCTTATATGGCCAAACCAGCGAAGTCTTTGCACTTTTATGGTCTTCACTATATCTTCTCCATTCAAAATGGTTTTTGACTTAAAATTTATTACCTTCTGTATTCATATTCTACAACTTTATTTAATCCATATATTGTTCTTCTTACTATCTTTCTTTCGAATATTCGTAACTTTTCCTGTTCCAAGCTTGTTAAATTTATTATCTCCGCCCCATAGGTCACCACCGTTATAATAGCTTCTTTATATACCTTCATTTTTGTATTTATACTTATGTTTTTGCTTTTCATAATGCTTTTGAATTTATATTAGGCTCTGTATCCCGCTGTATTCTGTGATTAATCTCTATGTTTCTGTCGCTTTTGCTATTTATTATCATTCCCAAATATTTAAAGTTTTCCACTACTTCAAATTCGTAATTTCGAATATTTCCTGATTTGGCGGTATCTGCTTTATTTTCTTTCCTTATTTCCATATAATTGCTGTTTTCTTGATTTATTGTGAGGATTTTTTTCTTTACTTCTTGTCCAATTTTTTGGATTGCTTCTTCCAGGCTTATTCTGTATCTAACTAGCCCAGTAAGATCATCTGTGTGTGCAACTGCTTGTGTCGCTTTATTGATGACTGTTCCCGTGAAATTACACTCTTTGATTACTGAATCCAATGTTAATATAAACAATGTTGTTGATAGCCCATCTCCTTGTTTCACACCTATATTGATCTCAAAATCCTCTGTTTCTCCTTTCGCTGTTCTAACTTCTGCTTGTGAATTTTTCATTGACATTTCTGTTAGTCTTATTAGCTTACCAGGTATTTTCGTGTCCGTCATAGCTTTCATTACTTGTCCCCGTTTCCGACTATCGAAAGCTTGTTTGAAATCAATATACACAATTTGTAATTCCATTCTATATTCCTGAGATTTTTTGATTATTTGTTTTATTATGTACCGCGTCAATGTACCACGTCTATGGTATATCTGCCTCTCCTAAAGCCATATTGACAGTCTCCAATTTTGTCTGCAGTTTACCTCATCAATCTGTTTTATATTATCATGATCAGTATCTTATATACAACACAAAGTAAGTAATTCCCCTGTAATTTGCACAATCTTTTGGATCTCCCTTCTTATAAATTAGCATTATTATTCCTTTTATCTACTCATTAGGGATTTTTTCTTTCTTCCAAATATGCATTATGAACTTTCTATGGGTATATTCATTTCTTCTTCATCCACATTGCCTTCCAGGTTTCCATCCTTTTCTCTTTCGGTCACCGTTTTGTTATCTGATAATATTTTCCTAAAATTATTCGCCTATTCGGTGCTACTTATGTTTGTTGTGTTTCTTTTCGCATTTTGTCTTTTGATATATCTATATAATTTTTTATTATTTTTATTATCTTTTTCTCTCTCATTCATTTCCATCATTTCCTCTATGCATCTAGTTTTCTTAGTTTTTACTAGTTTAGTGCTGTTTTTTCTAATTTCCTGATGTCCCTGTAATCTACATCACTCCCTGTTCTTAACCACTTCAATCTAGCAGCCCTTTTTCTCTGCATTCTTTGTCAAACCATTTCTTTCTCTCTTCCTTCTAGGGATTTTTTCCCCATTATCTTATCTGCGGCATACCCAATACTTCTTTTTATATTACTTCTGTATTTTTATTTTACTTCTGTTTTCGCCTTTTGGACTGTCTGCTAGTTGTTTTATGACTTCTTATTCATATAGTAACTTCTTACCTGTTATCATCTCAGTACTCCATCTTCTTCTGTTTGTAAATTCACTCCACCTACTATTCTTAACCTAACCTTCGCTATTATTAGAATGTGGTCAGTACCCACCTCTGTTCCTCGGAACAATCGTACATCTTGCATCATTTGTTTGTCTTCTTTTGTCTATGAGGATGTGTTACTTTATGCTGTGTACTGTATTGGTATTTTGTTATAACTATGTACATATCTATTTCTGTTACTAAATTTCCCAGTCTTGTTCTAGTGTTGTTTGTATCGTTATGCAAAGGTTCCCTTCTAGCCACTTCTCTCCAGTATTCTTTCTTTCCCATTTTGGCATTGAAGTCTCCCGTCTCCCATAAGGATGATTTTGCCATGTTTTGGTGTTTTTTGCTGGTGGTGGTTTTTTGGTATCTTGGTGTTAGCGTTGAACTCATCCTTCTCTTGTTCATTTGCTACCTCTATTGGTGCGTAGGCGTTTATGATTGTAATGTTGGCTGTATCATTCTTTAATCTGATGTATGAAATTCTTCCAATTATTCTCTTAAATTCCATTAAATCCTTTCGCGAGTTTTTGCTTATTAAAAAGCCCGTTCCATTCTGTCTCTGCTTATCTTCCCCTTTATACGACATTGTATATTCTTCCCCGTCAATTCGTTCTTCTCCTTTTCATCTTACTTCCTGCAAAGGCAAAACTTCTATTTTATATTCCAGTATTTCTCTGACGACCTCCTCCATCCATTCTGCAGCTAATAATATTTTTACATTCCAGGTCCCTATTCGTATTAACGCACGTTCCTTCTTCCTCTTTCTATTTCCATTGTATTCGTTTCCCTTTTCATTGCCCCATCGTCGTCATCTTTATTCGTCCCTCCACCTTCCCTTAGCATTTTTTTCGCTCAGTTGTGTGATTTTTCTCCATTTCTCATTGAGAGCCTCACTCTCCGGTGACTTTTCGTTATCTGCGCGTTTATTATTTCCCTTTTCTATATTTTCTTGACTTTTGAGATCCTCTATTCCGTACGTTTGTCCGCTCACAATCATCTTGTTGTATCTAAGATAGGCTGTGTATCTTTGCTGTTTTGCTTGTTTTAAGTTGGGTATTAAAAGTTTCCTTTCCCCTTGAACATTTTTTGTATAATCATCGTTAATCCAGATGTCTCTCCCTTTCAGTTCTTGGGCCCTTTCACATATTTCCATTTTCTTGTCGCATGTTTGTAGCTTTGAACAACTGGTCTTTTTTCATTTGGTTTGTAGGCTCCGAATTTTGTGATTTCCTTTATATTTAAAGCTGGATTAATTTCCTCTCCCATTTCCCGCAGCAATTCCTGCACCTTTATTTTTACTTGCCCCTGTTTCCTTCCCTATCTGTATCAGTCAATCCCTGCACTGTAATGTTATTTCTTCTTATTTCTCTCTCAACCTTTTTCAATCTCTCTTCTTGGTCTTTAACTGTCTGCTTTAATCTTTGGGTTTCTTGTTTTAGCTCATTTATTGTATCAGTACCCTTATTTAGTTTCTCTTCAACCGCTGTTAATTGTGTGCTTATTTGCGCAAATATTTCTTTTATTTCTTCCATATTTTCATTTTCCGATCCCATTCTGTTATATTAGTCTTATTTTTTCCATCTGCTACGTCATTTTTAAACTCAATAAACAAACAAACTCTAGTACGGGATGGTTTCTTGATCACTGTTGAGCGTGACATCGGGACGGTAGCTACTTTCTAATCTTCATATGCGAAAAGAGGACGGCCCCAGTCAATCCGCCAAAGGCCGGCCTCTTATTAATATTCAGAAGTGCAAAATATCGATTATTCGAAAATATTGAAGAATAAACAAGGAATTAGCGAAACATAAATTAAAATGGAAGTGAAGTAGGTTCCACGAGAGGAAATCAATCTGGATGTACAAGAATCACAGGTAGGACTGGGCGATAAATGACATAAATCAAAATCCAAATTTTTTTATATATATATATATATATATATATATATATATATATATATATATATATATATATATATATATATATATATATATATATATATATATATATTTGTTATAAATTTTAACTGAAACGCAATCAAACTTACTGCACTAATAATAGCATAACCTTCAACCTGGCTTGTTATTATAAAAATATTTTAACCTTAGTTCAAATCGTATTTATATTTCGATAAATTTTATTTGTTCCCACTGTTACTTCTGATCAAAAATAGCTTTGCATAAGTAGTATTTATTATACATGAATTGTATTGTATTTAATCATTTAATTTTCACTTTATATCACTAAATTTTTAGTTTTATATATATATATATATATATATATATATATATATATATATATATATATATATATATATATATATATATATATATATATATATATATATATAAAGAAACGCACGAAATAAGAACAAAATAAAATAAAATAGTAAAAATCAAAATAATTATTGACTTTTAGAAACGCTATTTTTTGTAATTGTTGTTACAAGAAAACAAATTTTTAGTAAAACTGATTTTTAAATACATATCATAACATTATCCAATTTTTTATGTTTAGGATACATTAATTATATTCCGTAGGGCAATAAACAAATAGCAAAACCAAAATTTTAACAAAAGAACTTTTTTAATAAAGGCAACGCAAAGTACAAACGAATAGCCCAAATGAAAAAATAACTGGATATTAGCTTGTTATATAAATTTCATTATTATTTCATTATTTCTTTTGGTTTATCATTATATGCTTCAATAATTAAAGCAAATTTTAATTAATTAATGCTCTCAAGTCCTTGTTACTCTACATAGCAGACAGAATACTGTAGCAACCGGGCGATTTTTTTATCTTGTTTTTCTCCTTTGTTTTCTCGTTTTAGAGGCGAAATTTGCGAGATTTTTGTATTAGATAGATAATTTTTTACTTTTTAAATCTGCATAAGGACTTACGTTTCGTCTCATGAACATAGTCTGTTACTAGTATTATTTTGTTTATAAAATTTTATTTTTTTTATCTTGTTTCTCTCTTTTGTTTTCTCGTTTTGGACGCGAAATTGGCGAGATTTTTGTATTAGATAGATATTTTTTTACTTTTTAAATCTGCATAAGGACTTACGTTACGTCTCATGAACATAGTCTGTTACTAGTATTATTTTGTTTATAAAATTTTATTTTTCTGGACCTCCAATGCCGAAGTAATTGCCGAAAGAAAGGTTATTTTGAAGGCAAAGGGAAATTGTTCTACAAAAAAGGTGTTGAATTGTTATAAAAGCATTGAAATGATTGTATTGCTCTCCAAGGAGAATACCTTGATGAATACAGTCGAAATTTACTAAAAAAGTAGGTTTTATTTGTCAGGCCGGTGAATAGTTAAAAATAATATTTTTTTAAATAAAATATCGTTTTTTTTTAATCAAAAATCGATATATTATTTTTCAAAGTAGTGTTCTTCTCGATACACTTCACTCAAAGATTTTTCAAGTTTTGTATGGCTTCCACAAACTTGTATGTTATTGTTTTTACTTGTATGTATAGTTTTGTATTTTGGCGTTGGTGTCTTCTCGGTATTTGTTCGTAGCACTTTTTTTGCACAAAATGAACGCGTGTTTTAATCAGCTGTTCATGAAATTTTACTAATAACAAAGCATAATACTGTCATGTGATCGTATTTCCTTTTTAATAATAGTTGATGAAGACAATGCCTTGCAAATCCCAGAAAACAGTGGCCATGGTCCTTCCGGCCGATGGAAGCCTATGTCTTCTTCTTTCGATCCTTCGTTTCGGGTGTGTAGTGATGAATCCAAGTTTCATCCGTAGTTACGAATCGCCGCGGAAACTTCTTTATATTGCACTTAAATATATTTAAATATCCTTGTGAAGTGATCACTCGATTCCGTTTTTGCTGAGAGCTTTCTTATGATCAAATGTTAATGCGGTTGTTTAACTTTCCCTCTGCGATTGGCTAACACGATACCATGAATTTTATTCACCATTTCCTCAGTGATGACCTCAACGTGTCGTCCTGAGCGCGGATTGTCACTCGGGTGTCGACACGTTAAATATGAAGGAGCAGGCTTTCTATCATATTTGTTCAACTTTCCTTCGGTTTACACGATGGTGTTTCTACACTAAAAGTACTGTTTAATCATACGAAATTGCATTTTTTCATGATAGCAAAAATATCGAACTTATCTGCTTACGACGACTCTCAAAACAAAACTAAATATCATATCGGTTTGAAATTCATGAACCGTTACTAGAAGGGAAGCTACTTTTCGGAAATACAATCAGTTTTCCGATCTATTAGTAAAGTATCTGACTTTTCGCTCTTCCATCGTATACTATTGACTAGATTTCGCTATATTATCATATACTGTCGGTATACCAGTTATCCTTTGTTTATTTCTTTTTTAGTCTTATCAATGTGTAAAATCAAAGTAGTAAATCCCGACGTATAGCCAACTGTAGGCAAAAAATTCTTGGTTAATTTCACAATTATTGTCACTAACATTAGTTTGACTATATTCAATTACTAAATTGCAATCCTGACTTCAATAATTTATTGATCTAAATTAATATCACAAAATGTTATCACTTTCATATAAGAATATTTCAAATTTTGCATCGGTAAGTATTATTTCACATGAACGCCTCACGTTATTTATAAAAATATCTAAAATATTTTGACACCAGAATACTTAAACTAGAAACACTACTAAAAACATAGAAAAACACACATTCAACTTAAACTCTATTTCCCAGAAAAATTGCAGTAATAAATCTTAGGTTCATAAAAATGACCATAAAATAACATAGAAATTTCGCAACCGTAATTGCTCGTCTGGTGGCAGGGTACACCCATATTGCCACATCAAAATATGTAAAAATTTAAAATAAAGGGTTATCAAACTAGTACTATATATTTTTCTAAAATATTATAGCAGCCATTTTTTTTATTCCCACCAAAATTGACATTTGTGTTTAGTATTGTTTGACAAATCATCATGAAAAGATATACAGTTGCACCGTGTATACAAATTGTTCAAATTTATTACAAAAATAATGGATCTGTTCGGGCTACGTTTGGCCACCTACCCTACAAAGTTTACTATTCGTAATTTAATTAAAACAATCGAATCAAATGGAAGTGTTTGTGATACTAAGAATGCAACCCGTCAAAACCTTAAACATATACCTTTATTAGTTACGAATTGAGTTACTTATTTTATACACTTTAAACACCATCATATTTTTCCTGGGCTAGATTAATTTGAACTTTGAGTTATGTCACCCTTTCTGAATATAACATGCAAAATTTGTTAGTTGCGTCTCTGTGAAACAATTTAAGACACCAATGGATGAAGGTGTGTTTTTATGTATTTTTTTTACGTTTGTTGGAATTGCATCATGTTTAGGTTATTTCTAAGCAGCATAAATATTTTTAAATGAAAGTTCTACTTAAAAAAATTGAAAATGTACATAACACCTTCATCCAATGTAAAATGTTACAAAAAACTCTGCTTTATACAAAAGGGATATGTTAAACAAAATCTTAATTATAGATTAATAAAAAAAAAAGGATAAATATAAAACTTGAATTACCATGAACATGAAATATTACTTTTCTACGATAGATTAACGAAACTCTTGTTTTACAAACTTCAGGAATTCCTGAAGATCTTTTTTCTTTTCGTCAGAGATAGTCCCATATTTCATATGAACTTTTTCAATTTCAATATTGTCAGGCGCTGATGTTCTATTCTTATTTTGAAGGATATTAACCTTTCTAACTGGACCTGTTTCATCATGATCCTTTATATAAGTAAGAACCATACTCGTTGACTCATTCATTTTATACCATGCCCCAAATCTCACTAGTTCATTAAATTCATACTTTCTAAAATGTTAAGCCATATCAATAACCCGATTTTTTTTCTATTCTATTCTGTTTTCTATTCTTCCAAAACTTCATCCGGAATCCCAGTAGATGAAGCCAACTTCTGGAAATGTGTGATCAATGCAACGAAAGTATCCCTTCGTGATAAGATATTGATACAGGCAAACCTTGTGCCTGTTCTGGAAATTCTTATTTTAACTAGCACATGAGTCCGATCGGATAATCAAGTGGTCTTTTCCCATGATACTTTTGTCTAGTAGAGAACTATATATCTCAGTAGAGAACTACATATTTCCACACTTCTTCTATTTGCCATACCTTCAGTCCAGGTACAAAAAAGGCTTTTTCTGTGTTTTTAAAACAATGTGTATCCCAAAATTGTAAAACCACAATTGGTGAAGGTAAAATGCCTTAGAAGTCGTTAATTTGAGAAATGGCATTTTTTGCTGCAAGTCCGTTTTAATGTAAAGTGTGTTCTTGTAATGTAAACTGTTTTTCTTTGTCCGCTTTCAGAGTTTTATTTTCTGTTCTACAATTTTCTTTATGCTCTTTGTTTGCCTCACCCGCATCACAAGTAGTACATGTTCCACTCTTTGGGTTTCCAAATGATAAATTAAACTCTGTCACAAAAATTTTGGAATAGAAACATTTCTTAATTTTAAAAGTCTCGGGAAGTTTTTGTTTATTACATTCCTCTAAATATAACTCGTACATTTTACTTAGATTAAGAAGAGGAGAAATTTTTTTTATGTGGGGTTTCTATTTCTAGAGTAATGGGACTTATCCACTGTAAACCTCTTTATATGTGTCATAACAAAGCCCTTAACTTCTTGGCCTGGGGTGTATGGCATTTCAACATGCCTTCCTCTGCTATTTAGACGAGCAGCTAAAAATCTGTTTAATCGACTTTATATAATATCAATTTTTTTTCTGCCTATTTGATATAAAGCTTTTTTACAGAGCTTCTTTACATACTCTTTCATTACTTTCTTTTTTGTGGCCTGTTTTATGTTTTGCGGCACCCTTTCTTTCCCTCATAACTGGTTTTTATCTAGGAATTTAAATGAGAGAAAGGAAAATAATGCCTTCTTTGGGTTTCTTTTCTGAAACAAGCGTATTTTTGTAAGACACATTCCTCCCAACGTGCTCTATCTAATACTGCCTTGTTTTTTTCACGTATTTGAATCGTGCTTTGGTTTTCTTTTTAGAAATGCTTTTCTTAAGGCTAAATATTTTTTGTTTCCTTTTAATTCCAAATTCTTTAGTTATTAATAGTTATTTTTATGTTGTCCTCTTTGGTTCTTCTTGAATTATCAATAACTGTATTTTTAAAAGACATATTTTTTTGTTTGGCTATTCTTTCAACTTATCACTAATATCTAAATAAATGGTTACCATTTCATTGCTGAGCACTTATTCAGCATCTATATCGCTGTCAGAATCGACTGTTTTAAATTCTGAAAAAAAATCATATTTTAAACCCCATATTCTAAGTTGTAACTTTTATAAATGCTCCCAAAATACTATAATAAATTGCTTAAATTAAAACACCAGCCCGGTATGTAACTTAAAACCTGATGGGTAAATAGTGACGGCGTTTAAGTGGATGAAGGAGCTGAAACACTTTCATTCACGCAATCAGTCAAACAAACATTATATTTATTATAGATGATTGTGTTATGTGCCCATATCACCTTCTTCCATTCTTTTATTGAGAAATAATTTAACACCCATTTCATTAATTGTTAAATTAGCACTGTTGCTGCAAGTCTCCCTGATTTAATGGCTCTAAGTGAAAACTGGGTACATAACACCTTCGTCTGCTCTTGTCTTCAATTGTAATAATGTGGAATAATACCTGATAAAAACAAGGTCATTAATGGAGACATTTTATTATACATAAAAGTGTTATTTACATCAAAGATAGCTAATTAATATAGTTAACTTAGGTAAAAACTTAGATAGAAGCTACATCAAACGATCAAAGATAGTTAATTACACCACTGTATTGAACAAAAAAGGGTGTATCGGCTAAAGATGTAAACATAAAAAGTTCCAAAAAACATAAGAATATAGCCGCCTTTGATAAGATAAAGAATATCTGATTTTTTCCTTTGAGTGATAGGAATTTTGCTACTGTATGCTGGAGGATAGACACTCTTCTCCATTTCCATTGTTCCATTTATTTCTTTTCTCTCCGCTTTAACTTTACATCGTAAACTTTAATTTTCATAAACTCCTCTTGCTCGTATGTGGTTTTTACAAAAATAACTCTTGGCACCAATTGTAATGGTATCAATACTTTTTTATCTTCAGTCTTCCGTTTGTCATGCGTTGTTCTGCCTATGTTCTCTTCTTCGCCGTCAATACTTTCATTTTTTTATGTGCTATTTTATCCATTTTCTGCTATATTTCCACTTTGGTCCTTGTTTGGGGTTGTTTTTATTTTCTTTTACTTGTAGAACTTTAGTGAAATTGGATCCCATTTATTTTGTAACAATTTTCCAGTCAACAGAATGACTGCGGCTAACTCTGTTACTTTAAAAGGATTTCCTGTTTTTTTGCTGCCGTTATTATGCTGACGTACTGAGGTGGGGCATAGAATGAGCCTGATTTCAAAACTTTTTTAACAGCCTTTTCTATTACTGAATGGTTCTTGTCCCCCTTATTTTGGGTATGACACTTCAAAAGTACATGTTTTATTGATGTGATATTAAGTTTATCTACAGCAAATAGATGCATTCCAAATATGACTGATTTTATTTGCTGTCCATAACAATTGTCGGAATGTAAAAGTACTTCTAGGTCCTTCTTGTATAAAATCTGCTGAAAGTCTTTGTATATACAGTTACCTCTTTCAATGGCACCCCTATTCCCTTTTGCTTCAGGCCAAAAATAACACTGTATGTTAGCTAGCTTCGTGACCTGAAGCTAGATTACTTACAGTCAAGTTGTAACAATATTATTAATTTATTTTTAAAAAAACTGAGACGTCCCCTAAGGGAGCTGGCAAAACTGATTGCACATTATAAACTGCTACGAAAAGTTTGTCGTTGTCTTCTGCACATACTTTATCATTTTTCTTTTCGACTATAAAAAATTCTTTCTCCTTCAAATGGTTGTCGTACTGATCTTTTACATTACATTTCTCGTCATTGGCTACATTGTTGTAAGCAGTACATAGTTCACAATGGTCCTATTTGATTTTTTTTGAAAGATTTCTTTTTGAAGATTTTTGAAAACGAAATTAAATTTCCATATGTTTCAGTCTTACTTTTACATTCTGCTATATAATCACGGTGCATGCCTGCAATTGATTTTCCATCATTAATATACAGGCCTATACGTTGTTCTCGCAAATAATGACTGAATCCTTGGAATACTGTTTTTAAAACCATATACCTTGTCTGATTGTAGGATCAATGACTGTGTTTACAATTTTTTCAACTTTTATCACCTTTTATGACCACAGCATTACTTTTACTTAAAACTGCCCTGATATGTGTACTGCCTACTCTCTCATACCGATATTTAGGTCTTACTTAAGTAACAAGCTTGAAAGTATATTAGTATATTCGTGCTGCAGTTACATGCTTCCAAGATTTCAATAATGTTTAAATATTGCTTGTAATATTATTATATAATATATTCAATATTTTCAGTTTTTTGCAAAAACCGTCATTTATATATCGGTCTAATTATTGTGACAAATTCAAATGCTATGTATTTCAGCTACAAATATCTTATAATATATTTCAATGGGAATTAAAGATCGCAAAATGGTTGACTTAATTTTACTGTATAAACAAAGTTTTTAAAATAGAGAAAGTTAAAAAGTTTGAAAAATTAAAGAAAAGTTCAATTAAATAAAAAAAAAATAGAAGGAAAGTCGGCCCACTCCCCTTTGCAAGGGAATATTTACAAAAAAGTTTTTTTTGAGAGAAAAAAAATTAAAAATGTCGAACTTACGTTTTTTTTAACTGAAAAATTTCATAGAATTTCATTTCTGAATTTTTTTTGTATTTTTTTCCAAAAGTGCATTTAAAAACAGAAATTTAAAAAATAAACGTCATAATGGGTCAATTTTTGAAAAAGTTATTTGACTATTTGGAAAAAAAGGGCCATATTTTTTAAAAACCCATAACTTTTTTTGGGTTTGGTAATAATTTAAAAAGTCTGAGAAACATCTTTGGGGGGTAGGGGTATTATAATTTTATTATTCAACTGAAATTACAATTCCATGTTGTCTCTTGCAAAGTTGCTGCCTTGGGAAGTCACACTGGGCTGGAGATGGTTTGTCCACTCTTCATAGCAGTGCTGGAACTCGGATACTGGAATTGCCTTTACATGATCGATTACGGCCTTTTGAGTTTTCCTCAAGGTTCCAGATTAATGTCCTTTGAGGTGAATTTCAGAAAATGACTCAAGTATGGTATATTAGGGGGCTGTCTGGTAAGGTGCAGCCGTGATGGTAAGTTGTCGTTATGCAGCTAACAGGTGTTCTTGATGTTCGGTGTCGCACAAATGACCCTTTTTCGAAGTTTTTCAAGAAATTATCGATAAAAAATATTTTCGTTCGGTTTTGAGGCACCACTTTCTTATCGATAATCCCCGGACTAAGCAAATCAATATGTTTTTGATCCTTGATTTGCTCATTCTGGCTGTTTTTGATGGTGTTAAAGTCAAAATTCCTAGTTCTAGCGCCCCGTTTCCGAAAAATATTCAAAAATCTAAGACTCGTAGCCAGTAATTTCTCTAATCTCATCCAGAAAATTATAGTAATTTTTAATCCAACCCAAAAATTCAAAGCATGTTTCCCTCATGTTGTCATTTTAATACTGCGAAAGGTTTTGGAAAATATCTTCGTGGGCATTATCTTTATCTCAGTGGATTGCAAAAAATTTGATGAACTGTAAAATGAGTCAAATTGCTGTTCCTCGATCAGTCTTATGGCTGTTAATCGAAAGATCCAGTACATGAAAAGAATTGCTATAGATTACCAAGAGACTCAAGGAAGTTGAACTTGTTGGCCGCCTCCCCTCCAAAGGGGTGGTCAACAGTGATGTTGCCTGATCAAACGAAAAATACAATATATATAACGAAAAAAAAAAAATTCCAACGAAAAATACAGTATATATAGTAACACACACAGTTGTATATTACATAATCCAAATCATAATATTATATCATATGTATCTATATATAATCCAAATCCAGCTATATTTTATAATCTAAATGATAAGTGAACGTTCAAAAGTCTTGGTTGAGCTGTTACTGAACACGCATCGTTCTGACAGCAGACCCAAAGTGTGGTTAAGTGCTTAAGTGTGAATAGCAAAAGCGTTCGCAATGGGCAAAACAAGGCGTAAAACCCAAGATGTGGGAGAACAGAGAGATAAGCTCATTGAGCTTGCTCAAAAACAAAAAGAGATCGCCATGATAATGGAAGATGAAAAGCAAAAGTTAAAGCAAATGAGAGAGGTTACTCTTATTGAAAACCACGCCAAAATCATAGCTGAAGCAAAAGAAATCGTGGACAAGGTGAAAGCAGAAAATGCCAGGCTGAAAGCTTTTTCTGCAAAAATAAAAGCCGGAGTCTTAATGAAGACGATAATCACCCAAACTGATGACACAGAAAAGACTGACAGCACCACACAAACATCTTTAGAGACAGAACCACCAACGATCGAGGCCCAATTGGATCACGAACCCAAAGTCAAACATCACACAAACGATGAAGGATTCCAACTGGACGCCAGTTGGAATCCTTCTCGATCAAGAAAACGAAAGAAGAGAAAAAGATCGACCTCTAGGGGAGTGCCACCTAAGGAGGATCCGAAATTTTCCCTTTCGTCCACGTCGTCTTTCGCAAACGATGAGATGCCAACAACATCGAAATCGACTAGAAAGGTAGCAACATCATCAACTGCTACACTTGCTAGGCCCAAACCGATTATTCTGAAAGAAAAATCGGCATTTCAAGAGGTCATAAAACTCTTGAAGAAATCCAAAATAGCTGTCGGGCCAGCTAAAACCAGACTTTTCAATCAAAAAGGGTATCCATACTCATCACCAACATCAGGAAAAAAGAATCTACGCGTCTTAATCAAAGGCGTTGTGGATTGTGGATTGGGATTGTGGTTGTGGATTGTGGAAACTTTGCCGACTGAAGAAATTAGAACAGAGTTACAGCACCTAGGCTACCACCCATCTTCCATAACAAGATGCCAAAATAAAGAAAACATTCCCATCCCATTGCGATAGTGCACGTCGTCGTACCATTCAATGAGAAGTCAGTCCTAAGTATAAAGCGACTTTCCTACCAGCCTGTTAAAGGGGAGGAGCAGAAGAAAAGAAAGGCCGCAACAGGGACAAAATCCCCGCAGCACCAATCCAAAATGAAAAGAACCGAACCAAAATCAGCGCCAGTTTCCCATCAAGTCAAAGGAAACAACCGAAGCCCCGCCCACTGGGCGGAGCAAACTCAACAGTAAGCCGAAGCCATGGCCGGGTTTACTAGCAAGCTTTAGAGAATATTGGTTCTAATGCAAAAGCAATTAGAACCTTTCGTTCCCAGTCCAATCAGAGTACTCGTACAGTACAGACGTGTTTTTCAAGAACTCCCATTGGTTATCTACACTGAACTACACCAGGTTGCTTGGTTGCGTGATTGTGACGTCACCAATGGTTTTTCACAGTTATATTGATTGTTTTTATTAAAACAATTAATATTACACGGTTTTTAATAATTTTTCGAACTATTTTTGAAGATTTCGCGGCAATCCTGCAATCCTGCAGCAGGAATAGTCTCGGGGCTCAACAAGGCATACTTTTCAGACCATTGGGTCGCTATTTAGGCACTTTTGGGTGTCTATTTAGAAATTCAAGCTGTTCGGAAAAGTGCAGGTGATATTGGCATACCATTATGGCTTCACGGTTATCGGCTTCGGACTCCGGGTCCGACGAAATAATTGCAAGGCTCCAGGAGGAGCTCGAACAGTCGCTCCGCCGTTTGGTCACGGTCTCAATAAGACGATTTTTGAGCTCAAGGAACTAATCAAAGAACTGAACAGGCAAATAGCCGATTTAGCGACTAAATTCGACAGGAACGAACAGAAGACCGATGGCACCAACGCGCGCGCCGAAATAAATATCGATTTAGACACGGGTATGTTGATCGACAGAGACTTCCCGCCTCTCAAACCCCTAAAAAGAACTCCTTCCTCGGTTAAAACAGATACAGTTACTCCCAAACTGAATCACGATGTCAGAGAAGGCGGAATTCTCTCCATCGGTGAAGAATCGTCCGATTCAGACTTCGAGAAATGTGCGGCCAAGAAAAGGCGTCGCATAAAACGATCCAGTCGCTCTTCCGAAGAGGAAAGGAACCGAGAGCAGACGCCAAGGAAAAAGACTGCCGGAGAGGCAGGTCCCAGCGGTGCCCCAACAGCGGTGCCTGCGGCCAAGTTGGCTACGGAACCAAAAGAGACCGTCGCAAAGACGGAAAAAGTACCTCCGGTGGTACTTCTGTCTAAGAACCATTATATGAAGGTAATGACCTTCATAGCCAATGAGAAAATAGGCACGGACAAGGCGCTGAATCGCCCAGAAGGGGTGAAGATTCAGCCAAAGACAGCTGGCGACTACCGCAAGCTGACGGCGTTCCTAGAAAAGGAAACAATTGCTTATCACACCTTCTGTATGAAGAGGGAGAAGCAATTGCACGTATTAATCCGGAATTTCGGAACAAGAAATCCGCGAAGAACTCGTCGATTTAGGATTTACCCCCTCGAAAGTTCAGAGGTGGAAGAACAAGACAAGAGAGCGGGCAACCGCTTGCACTAGTATATGTGATACTCCCCAAAGAGCAAAAGGGGATTCACAACATCAAATACCAGGTCCACCAAAAGATAAGGGTGGAAAACATCTAGTCCAATGGGGAGACCTCGCAGTGTTACAACTACCAGGTCTTCGGGCACACGGTAAAGAAATGCCACGTGACACCCGAGTGCATGAAGTGTGCGGCCAACCACGCTTCCAGGGGCTGCAAAAAGCTGAAGAAAGCTCCGGCTAAATGTGCCAACTGTGCAGGTCCGCACCCGGCCAACTCCAAAGCCTGTCCCCACAGACCCCCGAGCAAGCGTGAGGGAAAGAAAAATCAATCGACTAATCCATCCAAACCTCCGCCAAAAATTCCACCCCCAACTTCCGTTCGGGATTCAAAATAATAATAAAGCTCCGGCTTCCGCGCCTATGGCGGAAAGATACGGGCTGAACCTCCTTGTTCCAGACGAACCATCCCGCTTCCGCAGCTTCTTAGATTTCTTTATCATAAAGTATCTAACGAATCAATGCGAAGTCCAGGTTGTCCATGAGCTTACTTCGGATCACTACCCGGTAGTGCTAACAATCGACACCAAGGTGGGTACCTTCCCGCCGAGAAAGAAGACTAATATCTGTTGGAGCATTTTTCAGCAGCATTTGCAGGACAGCAGGCCAAACTCGCGTATTGGTAACGTTCAGCAGCTTGATGATGCGGTCGAAAAATTAACCCATGGCATAATAGAAGCCACACAAGGGGGTACTAAAACCTCTCCTGAATCAACTCGGACTACCCTGGACATCCCGTTCGAGGTAAAAGAGAAGATTCGAATAAAAAACCGGCTTTACAGACGCTATCACCTGACTGGCGACCCTGAACTCCGGCTTCGTGCAAACGAAGCCAAGAGAGAGTCCCAACGGGCTCTTCAGGCGTTTAGAGACGACAGGTGGGATGGTTTCCTGGCGTCAATCGTCACGGCTGATCGATCGTTATGGAAAACAGCCAAATTCATGGTGGGTAAGGTGAGAGCGCTGGTTCCCCCCCTTAGGACGGGTGATTCTCACGCCGTCACCGGGGCGGAAAAGGCGGAGCTCTTTGCCATAACCTACCAACAGCAGATGACCTCTCCTCGACCCTCAGGTTGGGAGGAATAAAGTTGGCAAGTTCAAGCAGGAACTCCTTTCTTACCAAGGAACTCCCAACCCCGGCTACTTGATCAGAAAAATTGTCTCGCGGAAGATAATACACGATATTATCCGAGGTTTGAAGGTCAGAAAAGTTCCTGGTCACGACCGCATCTCTCCAATGCAGCTGAAACGACTACCCAACAACCAAATTGCGCAGTTGACTAATATAGTCAACGCAATTTTCAGACTCCAGCACTTTCCATCTTGATGGAAACATGCCCAAATCATCGTAATCACGGCAGTTTCATTGACGGCCGTTGCCCCAGGGTGACAACTCACGTCGGTCATCACAATCTTGCCTAAAGAACGGCAAATAAACCCTCCGGATAAACGGCATTGCTGCAACATTCGGAAAAAACCGGATAATACAAGTCAGGGCCTTCGGGTCAACTTACCATCCAGGAAAAATAAGTAAGTAACGTTTCGTTCTATACCATACTAGTGAAAACTAGTACCAAAATCAGACGCCGCCAGCGGAACACCAAATGAAGAATCTCGATTTCTATCGTATTATCCACCATTTTCGTGCATTGCGGCCCAAATTCGGAGCAGAGAATCAAACTCATCATCCAGTTACCAGAGGTCACAACATAGCGTACCTGTCAACACCGAAATAGCAAAGATTTCGGACCAACTTGGGCTAGATAGAAGCCTCCTAAAAAGCAAAAACAGAACAAACTTCAACACCACGGAAGTCAACCTGATTAGAAACATGTAAGAGCCCCAGGGCTAACATGAAACTCTCGCTGTGGAAATGGAAAAATGAATGTTCATCAAACGATTGTTCTTCACCTCACAGTATGACACCCCTTCACAATATAATTAACAAAATATTCTTGAGCTGTCTAGCGAAAGATGTAATAATTACAAATTTGACAAGCTTAAAAACCCGTTTCAATTAGCAAACTTAGAATTATAAAAAAAAAAGCCATTAACTTTGAAAGCAATTATAAAGAAAATGTGACCATGCTAGTTTTTTACAAAATTATTTTGAGCTTTTTATACATTCGCCATATATATATATATATATATATATATATATATATATATATATATATATATATATATATATATATATATATATATATATATATATATATAGGCTATTCTATATTATACTGAACTAAAAAAATAATCATATATTCAAAATTATTTCAATAAAAAATATTTATTTGTCATGAAAATATTCAAGCATTTCAGAAGAGTTACAGAGGAAGCGTGAAATCAGTAAAAGTTGGCTTAGAGAGAATACATTTCTGAAAATATATAAGATAACATATTATAGTATACGAGAATATATATAAATACAAGATCTAATATATATATATATATATATATATATATATATATATATATATATATATATATATATATATATATATATATATATATATATATACATATATATATATATATATATATATATATATATATATATATATATATATATATATATATATATATATATAGATATATATATTGCAAAAAGACTTTTCTTTGAAACCTAATCTAGATGAATCAAACAGACGAATTTTGTTCTTTGTTTGAAATCTTAATAACTAATAATTGAGGAACGTAATTATCATTTATAAGTTGGCATCAGACACATTTTAATTGTGTAAATGATTATTATGTGAAAAATATTGTTTTGATATCATTAATTACACTATTATCTTTAGCTATGCTATATGTATTTATTTAAACGGATGCTTGATAAGGTCTGTGGTCTGTATGGCGATCGTCAATACAGAATGCTAAAACCTTGCCCAGAGCTGCATGTGGTGGTGACCATTGACTACTCGACCCTAGATTTTATTAAAAATTATAGTACAACCCAAAAAGTCCATTCACAGGAAGCTACTAGTCCAGAGTTCTTGTGAATTTCAAGAAGATATTCACGACAAACTGGAACTCATTCCACTGCCTAGTGATATGACATCTTCCCAGTATGGGCATAGTACACGAATCATTATTGCTGAATCTGTAAATGAAACCAATACAACATAAGCACAAGAACTTCAGAAACACCGACATTGGATGACCGATGCTACTCTCGACTTAATCGAAAAGAGAGACAAACTCATATACTGTTGAGGAACAATGCCTTAAATACTTCTCGCTAAATCGAGAAATCCAGAAAGTCTGCAACAGAGACAAAAACAGTCACATCAAAAAAACAATGCCTTAAATACTTCTTGCTAAATCGAGAAATCCAGAAAGTCTACAACAGAGACAAAAATAGTCACATCAAAAAAACTTGTGAAGAACGTCAGTCACATGCTAATTCAAACAACACCAATGAAGAAAATAATAAGATAGTATATACAAAGTACTTGGAAAACGCGAACACGTACAAGGCGAACGGCGGGAACACACAAGGTGAAAAGGTAACACACAAGGCGAAACATTTTAACCGAATCGAAACAATATTGCAGCAGGCTCTTCCGAGCTACGTATAATCCCAGCATACCTAATTTGAAATTGGAATGTAATATTTTTAAAACAGAAATAAGAAATGTTATACGCAGTCTAAGAATGATAAGACCTCTGGTTTGGAAGGACTCACCGCAGACGTAATTAACGTAATATATGAAGTAAGGCTAGACACAGTAGTAAGAGTTCACAACATCCGTCAAAAAATGATGACACTGCATTGTGGCATTTGACAACCTGAAACAGGACAAACCATGGCAAATTATACTTGAAATGAAAGTACCAGATCACTTGATTGGATTGGCTTAATTTATCATCCATATGAAAAAAACAGAGCAGTAGTGAAAATTTAAGATCGAATGTCCGATGATGAGTGTCAGAGTTAGCTAGCATAATTTTCTCAAATTATGACAGCTTCAATGAAACTTTTTGTTACTAGATTAACTCAAAGCTCAATGAAACTTTTTGTTACTAAATTAACTTTCGCCCCGCATCCGCTTGCCGTTGAGTTTCGGAACACCCTGTATATATCAGAAATGTTACCAATGATTCTGGAAATGTAACCATTTCCACGAAAAATAGGCGTACCTTCTTGAAATTTTCTTAAAATTTTAAAATTGACAACTAGCATCATCGTATTTATTTCAAAAATTTGTGATAACCTGAAATAGGACAAACCATGGCAAATTATATTCGAAATGAAAGCACCAGATCACCTGATTGGCTTAATTTATCATCCATATGAAAAAACAGAACAGTAGTGAAAATTTAAGATCGAATGTCCGATGATGAGTGTCAGAGTTAGCTAGCATAATTTTCTCAAATTATGACAGCTTCAATGAAACTTTTTACTAAATTAACTTTCGCCGGGCACCCGCTTGACGTTGAGTTTCGGGACGCCCTGTATATATCAAAAATTTTACCAATGATTCTGGAAATGTAACCATTTCTGCGAAAAATAGGCATACCTTCTTAAAATGTTCTTAAAATTGTAAAATTAGCAACTAGCATCATCGTATTTATTTCGGTCGAATGGAATTCAGTTTTTGGTTTTATTGCCCTTTTAATGTTTTAATTGAAAACATATTTTCATAGTAATTCATTCCGTATGCCTCACCAATAGTTTGGTTTGTTTTGGTTTAACTTTCAGCATTTTTTAAATGATTCACATCACATTAAAAACACATGATTAATTGTATTAATTAATATTCACGTACAAGATGTCTGGCATTCTGCACCCATTTGATCTACGGCTTCAGGTAGCCTCTATAAGAATATCCAGTTTCGCGCAGAAACCACTGCCCCACGAGCCCATCTATGAAGCGGCACTCGCAGAGCCACTTCCCCGTTCCCATGGTACCCATGTAAGATAAGGTCCCTTATCATCATTGGATGGGTCGATTTCCGATTCCGAAGCCCGGTACCTAGATGTGTCTAGAATAGCATTAGTTAGGAACTAAAATAACAAATTGTCCAGCAAAGAAGCATATTAGGGTCTTCATTATATCTATTATAAACTACAGATATACCTACTACTAGAGTTACAATGGTAGTTACAATAGGGTACGCTTTGGCATGAACTCACAGATGTGGATAATAAACATTGTTACGAGACTTATTACACATCTTACCGGATAATCGATTTATTACAAGAAAAGTTTCTGGGTTAATATCTGGAAGTCTGGCTTAATGGGTTTGTGAACAAACATAACTGCGGGATTTGGGCCAATGAAAATCCTAAAGCTAATCGGGAGTTAGCTCTCTTCCTCTACAGAAAGTTGATGCGGTTCTTGTACCGAAGAAGTGATAGGACCTTATTTTTTTGAAACCTATAATGGAAATTGTATTACTGTTAATGGTTAACGCTATAGGAATAAGCTAAAAATAATATATTTGGAGTCAACTAATAAGTGTGGATATAAATAATGTTTTCTTTCAACAAAACACATCTCGGCGGGCAATAAAATTTTTTTCAGGAAAATATTCCTGGACACGTTATTTCGCGAAATGTCATTTTTAACTCAACGCTGAGGTCATCTCACGCCCTTCGATTTCGTTTTGTGTAGTTATATTAAATCTCTACAAAAATAAACCCCGACAACTTATTTCAACACATTGATTAAATACATGATTGGCTAACGGATGCGAGTGCAGTAACGTTCTATTATGGTATTTTCTTACACTTTTCGGTAATCACTTCCTTGATCTAAGATATTGAAATAGCTTGATATATGATTCTGTTGAGGATACAGTAGGCTATTTTACAAATGGAACGTATAACTTTATTTTGCAAAACCCTGTAATATTTAAATATTGCTCCTGCTTGCAAAAGTTCAATTTCATGTCTATACATCCGCCTAAGAATATTACAGTAAAAGTTATACAGTAACAACTGGTTGTCTAGAAATAATTGAGAGCTGCTACCAATTAGTTATCCTATTTGATTAAACTTTAGACAGTTGAACATTTGTAAAAAATATGTTTTTTCATCCCAAAAGATATGTTCAAAATGCATGTAAAATATTTAGCATGATTGATACGAGGAAGTTGAGTTAATTGATCTGCACAAGTGGACATGATTCTTTACGAATTGTAAATGTGACATTAGACTTTTGTTCATTGATTCAAGTTTCTGGATATCAGTTTTAGGTTTATATTCGAAAATAAATTTGCTGTGTCAATTGCGTACCCTATCTACAATTGCAACTCTAGTAGTAGGTGTATCTGTAGAATATAATAGACACAATAAAGGCATTAATATGCTTCCTTGTGACACACTGTACTTGGTAGAATGACTAAAGACAATTTATTGTTTTAGTTTTATAAGAAAATGCCGTAAGAACTCAGTATTTAGTTATGAGAGTATGATAGGTGAATTTTTATGTTATGTTTGCGTTTCATCTGCCACGCTTTATCTAATATGTCTGTGGGGCGTCCAAAAAACCTATGCCTCCCATGTCCCCGTTTATTTGATTCAGTAATCTATGAATGTATGTTCTAATATGTTCCTTGTATATTTTTGAATCGAAACAGTTATGTTGGTATAATTTTTCTTTCACCCATAATCTGTTTTAGCCTTTTGACATGGAATTTTGTCAATTATTTTATGTAGTAAACCTGGACGTCTATATGATCTAATATCGAAGCTTTACCAGGCTTGAGAATTATAGCTATATGATTAGTAGTTTGAAACATTTTCTAGATAGTTCTAGTAATTTAACCGTAATTAGTTAAAATCCAGGTGCCATCTTGATATTTATTTTTGTCATAGTAGCTTTTATACTTTCTATTGCTTTAATGGGTTCCAATTGTAAATTAAATTAAACAACTGTTAGACAAGAAAGGAATAATATATGGTCCTTATTGATTTCAGTCAAATCAAACCGGTGCTAGTAATATTTTCGGTAATTTTTTACAGCCATATTTATATCCATAGCAATTATGAAATCATTACAATATCTCGGTTTAATATTTTTATCATTTGATTTTTGATAATTTTCCGGCAAGCGAATTACGTAAGGCACATACTTAGAGGAAACGAAGAATTGTTCATAAAAACTTGGGGACAAAACCATGTTGGTTGACCCCTTCAATCAAAAACAATGACAGACCACATATGTCATAGATTACACTGCTAAAATCATTAGCAGCCTAGTGTTTATCAATGCTTCATATTCACCTGATGTTATGATTATTTACTACATAAACGATCTGCAATACATAAAGTAATCAAAAAATCTGAAGTCAAATCTGAAATATCGAAATCTAAGATAACTTTATTTTTAATCTTTTATTTTTATATCTTAAATAACTTACTTTTTAATTATGTTCAAACCAATTATAGCTCTAAAAATAAAAATGCATTAGTTTCAGCAAAAACATTGTTAAATATATCAGGGGATTTTCAATTGCTTTATGCAAATGTTTCCCATCTTTTTGAAAAAATCATTAATGGGTTTCCGACCCATTTAATGACTTATTGGGCATGACAAATATGGCTTGAATTTGAGAGTGTGGGATGGGTGTAGAAACATTCCTAAACCAAATTTTATAAGTGCTTTCCTACCTGATTCCACATTATGTAAAAAATATTCTTTAAAAAGTTCATGCCCTATGCGATATATAAAACCTTTAGAGATATCCAACACTTATTTTTATTATTCAATTGTTTGAAGTGAATCTTTATTTAATAATGTTTACATTTAGGTGCATTAAGTATTTTCGATTATTTGTATCGTTCTTTATTGTTCATACTTTAATAATCTTTTTAAGTCATTTACATGATGCTCAATACTTTCTATTTCTTATATATTTATATATATACATATATATATATATATATACATATATATATATATATATATATATATATATATATATATATATATATATATATATATTGGTTAGTTGCTTGACCGGGAAAGAGCCCCACCTATCCCTTCAACTGGATGACATTTGTTTCGTCTCTCGAGGTTCAGACTCAACAGGGCGCCGACAAATACCATAACCCAATTGAACGAACTCCATCTCACAATACAATTTACCTTGGCGATCGAACAGGATAGGAAAGTACTGTTTTTTGATCTCCTCATCACAAGAAAACCTTCTGACACAACTTCAAACATTCAACACACAGTATATAAATAACCGACTTACACCGACCGATACCTCAACGCCAAGTCCTATCATAACCCTTCTTAAATCCAAGCAACCCAAACACGAAGAACAGTAGAGGATAAAGAACCGATTGCAACAAAGGTTTTGCTATCATAGGTAAAAGGCGGGACAAGAAGACAATTAAGAAAACATAATATGAGAACAGTATACAAGCCGCACAAAACTATCGCAAACATCCTGAAAAAACATTAAAGACAAAATCAAACTAGAAAAACATTGGGGATATAGCATATCTTGTTCCACCTGCAATAAAACATATATAGGACAAACACATAGATGGACCTCGGCCAGAATACTGAAACACCAAAACAACTTAAAAAAACAAACAAACCACTACTGCTTTGTTCCAGTAGCATCTCTAAACAAAATGAATTTTAAAAGAGCCAAAGAAATAGCAGATATTGAAAGCGACAGCATTTCTGTACCGTCAGAGAAGGTCCGTACAATCATAGAAGCCTTTGAAATAGAAGAAATGGGTGAGTTAAACATGCGAAATGACGCTCGCAACATTACAGAAGTGTGGAAATCCCTTACGCAGAAAGAACAAATACTGTATAGTTCCCGAACTACCTTGATACAATCTGCGTAGTCGCTGGCGGATTAGAGTGACCGCAACAACCCGTGCACGTCAGTTGGACCCTTCACTCGAAAACACTTAAAACGTCGCTACCTTTCACAGAACGAACGCATCGATACCCGAATTGATTTATATATATATATATATATATATATATATATATATATATATATATATATATATATCAGTCGATAAATCAAGTCCTCGGTCTGACATATAGATGGCATCACTTACAAAAAATCCTTACGAGTGGTCGATTATGCCAACCTTCAAACGTCAAGTGTCAAAATTAAATAACAATCTGTCTAGTACTTTCTGAGTTGTGCTTTAAGTGATGCTAGTTTTGTTCTTTTCAAAACAGTGAAAAACAAAAAAAAATGTGTGTTGATTAAGCATTGCTTTTTGATTGAAGAAAACTTCCATTGAAGCAAAACAGTAGCTTGATGAACATTACTCGAACTCTGACCTAATTCATAAAATCAACCATAATTGATTGGTATGCTGGATTCAAACTTGGCCGTACAAGCATGGATGATGCTGAACGCTCTGAATGTTCAAATGAGCCTACACCAGACAACATCAGAAAAATTTATATAATTATTTCGCAAAAACATAAAGTAAAGCTGCAGGAAATAGTTGATATCATGAAGATGAAGTGTTTGTACCATTTTGCATGAACATTTGGGAATGTGTAAATTGCTATCGAAATGGGTACCGCGTTTGCTCACAGGGGATCAAAAATAATCATGTATTGATGATTCGGAGCAATGTTTGGAACAGTTTAAGAGAAATAAAAAGGATTTTTTCATGCGATATATGATAATGGATGAAACATGAATCCATCACTACACTCTGGAGTGAAATCGGCAGTCAGCTGAATGGACAGCAGCCGGAGAAAGCCCTCTAAAGTGACCAAAAACACATCCATTGGTGGGCAAGGTTATGGCATCTATATTTTGGGATGCACATGGGATAATGTTCATCGATTATCTCGAGAAAGATTACACCATTAATAACGAAGATTATGTAGCATTATTGGTGTATTTGAAGGACGATATCGCAAAAAAGGTTCCTAATGAACAAGAAAATATGCTGTTTCACCAAGACAATGCACCGTGTCAAAAATCGTTGACAACGATGGCTAAATTGCATGAATTGCACTTCAAATTCCTTTCTCATCTACCATATTCTCCATATGTCTCCCAGCGCCTATTTCCTGTCCTCAGACCTCAAAAAAAACACACAACATAGATTATAATTACGGGATGGTTTTTTCTCGTAAAAATTCATATTTATTTGTTTTTTTTACATTGCTAAAACTGCCATATACGTTTATTGTTTTGCAGATGCCATGGATGGAAAAAAGAAGAAGAGAAGCGAATGTAGATTTTTATGAAAAATATTTTTAATGAAATGCAAATGTGTTTAAGAGATGCTTTTAAAATATATTTTGTCGAAACTAATTTAGAATAAAACATAGAAACTAATTTGAAACATTCAAAACACATGGCGTAAAAATGTCACTGATAGATCTAGAGGAAATTTTAGTAATATTTTTGGCAGAAAATTATTTTGGTAGCCTCTAAATAATTCAACATAAAAAATGTAAGACTCTAAATTTAAATAAATCACTACTCACGTGGGTTTGAGTAGTAAATAAAGGCTCTGTATAAGGTATTACTCTATAACGTGATCCAACATTTTGTCAAAATTCATTTTAATTAATAATCGACATTTAGACTAACACATTTTTAAGTCTTCGTGACATTACTAAACTACAAAAGAGAGTAATTATAACCTTATTTACGAGAAATCTTCTAAATTAGTCTTGTGCGGATACAGATCCTCCTTAATGTTCAAAGAACGACGTAGATTGTGGTTTAAAAAAGATTTGTGTTAAGGTCATTTTTCTTCTCGGTTTTTTTTATGCTTGAGGGTTACGTTTCCTCTGTGATAAATGTTAGCAATTTAAGAATTACTAATAAAAAACACCACACTTTAGTTTACTGTAGTTCCCGAAAAAATATTTTTTCGAAGTTAAAAATAAAACATATATCAAATGGGCTTTAAATTCATTTTTTTAATTTCTCTACTGATAATTAAACCATAATTTTCTTATTTCAAATAACTTCCATATATAGGATTATATGCTTGAAAATACACGAATTTGTAATGTTAGTTAAGATGCATTGCGATCTAAATGCTTTAGGCATATTCAAAGCCGATAAATAAATGTTTTTCTGAAGCAACGATGTTTATATAAACAAAGATTATAGATAAACAAATCAGTAGGAAAATGAATCTTAATCCTTATAAGCTCAAATAGATTTACCACTAAACACCTAGGCCTTTTTTAAAAATTCTAGACGCGTGTTTTGCTAACGCTGTTAGCATCATCAGGAAATGATTCAAAATTTCATTGAATAAACTTAAATAGTATAATCTAAGTATTGACGAATGTAATATGATATTCTAAACATTTTCGGTACAATTCCGTGAATTTAAGAAAAAGTATTATGTATGAGAGTGATTAATATATAGTTAGAGATTGAAATAAAGAAGAAATGTCAGGTGAAGCATTATACTAACTTGTTCGATCAATTCATATTTTGTTAATTTTAATACTTAATTTAAGTAACTATGTTCTTACTCTATAAGAGATAAAAATATTTTTTTAACCATTAAATATTACAAATTTTCATCTAATTAATCTAAAGATAGTTTTTAATTAATATATATATATATATATATATATATATATATATATATATATATATATATATATATATATGTATATATATATATATATATATATATATATATATATATATATATATATATATATATGTATATATATATATATATATATATATATATATATATATATATATATATATATATATATATATATATATATATATATATATATATATACAAAAACTGATGTTTAAACTTTTTAAAAGAGTATAAAGAGCATGAAATACAATAAAATGAAAATATTTTGAGACTGAGCAAATACTATAAAATAATGATATTGTTTTGTGTTCTCATTTAAAATTGCTTGAAGACATAAATATAGACGGTCTTGGAGGGGCATTTTTATGATCAATTGCAACCCTACAACTTCATTCTTCTAGCGAGAATGGCATAATATTCACCCCCAAAACTTTAAAATAAAACACAAATTATAGATTTTATTTCTATATTACAGCATCGTCCGCTTTTATGACATTTGCAGTACATTTTGTATAAACTTTGAAATAGAAACATTTAACCCTGTCATGCTTGGCTTGCAAAAATATTTTTTAAATCCTTGCTTATGAAATATTGAAAATAAGCTTAAAGCTTGACTCAATGAAATCGTTTTTCCTTGTGGAATATTAATTATTTGATTAGCTTGGGAGTCAATAATTTTATCCCTGGAAAAACAATAGTAATATATTTATAAAATATATTTTTGGGGTTCAGTAGTCCTCAATCTACTTTAGGGACTTCAACAAAAATATTTTGGCCTATATCTGAAGATCTTTTACTGCTGGTCTCCAGCATTTTTTCTGCAGCTCGCTTTTAACCCACGACACAATCCTTTCTTTTGTTCTTCATTATTTCTTTGTTTGTACATAAACTACACCTACATCCTTCTTCACTTGTGGAATTTAATTCACTTTAATAATTTTTCTCCAGGCATCCATTGTTGAATTGAAACATCATTAATATTTTGTTCATTGTAATTAACCATTTCCGGAAAGCATACGATTCCATTATATTTCTTCACCAATTCGTGTGTAGTCATCATCAATATGAACTATTTCTATACCACCATTCATACCTAAATCGTTCATATTTTCTACTGGTACTGGATACTTGTCTTCATTGTTATTTTGATAGTGTTTTTTTGTGGACCAGTCTTGCCATGGAAAATCCGTCGGAAGTTTCATAACCACTTACAGAAGTACATCCTTCAAATGGAGAGTTGCAATTGAGAGTTGATATTTCCAAATGTTTTTCTATGGTTATGATTCTAACGGGTTTAGTAGGCAAATTAAAATAAAACAAGTCGATCCGAAAATCGACCCCAAATAAGGCTTTACATTGAGAATGTTTAATTATCCTATGAAAAAGACTTATTTTGCATATTTTTGACATCTATAAATAAACATATTACACATAATCCAATACTAAATCAGAACTGAAATGAATGACAGATTTTTTTTACAATTCACCTGGCATACCGTTAGTCTTATTATATATAATACGACTGATTTCATCTAGTCAGATTTTAAAACGCTGGCCCGTATAATCATTTTGACAATAAGACTATCAAGTAGCTGACGTTATTATATAATTATAATAAAACTGATTTTACAAATATTATATATATATATATATATATATATATATATATATATATATATATATATATATATATATATATATATATATATATATATGCAGTTTTCTGAATTCTTTGGACTGCATCTAGTGCGACAACAATAGTCAGGAGTTATACACCCACGACCGTTGGGTTCCACAATCTATCAGGTCAACTCTGAGAGTACCGTCATATGTTCTCTTGTCAAGAATAGGGAGACCCTCTACAATGTAAGGTATACCCGATCAGGCAACTAACAGAATGCTCAAAACAGAACAACCATATATGTCAGTACCCTGGTTATATATGGGGTTATGAGGTTTCCTCCCGGTCAAGCAACTAACAGAATGCTCAAATTTATATATATATATATATATATATATATATATATATATATATATATATATATATATATATATAAATTTGAGCATTTGAGCAAGGTTGTGGAGAGATAGTATAACAACAGAAATCTTCCATCCGTACTGTACGTGTCCGATGGCCTTAAATCAGCCACCGCCATTGCGTCCGGTTTCTGGCTTAACAGTCGTCGTCACCTGGGCTCGAATCTGACGCAAATACACAGCTGATGAGAAACGATCAGAGCCACACCTTGGCATACACTCTCACAACCTTGGATACAGGTATCCGGTAGGCTCAAAAGGTAGCGTAGCGGGGCCGTAGAGAGAGAGAGATTAGGACAACAGAAATCGTCCATCCGTAATCGACGTGTCCGATCGTTTCAAACCAGCCGCCGCCATTGCGTCAAGATAAGTGCCTCCCAAGATCAGTTTTTGTCTTAACAGCCGTCGAGTTTGAATCTAAAGCAAGGAGATAGCTGATGAAAAACGATCAGAGCCAGGCCAAATCAACTGGCCATGTTGATGTGTATATACAGGGTGTCCCATAACTTATCCGCCATATAGCAACTGGTGATAGTAGAGATCAAAATAAGAGAATTTAGTTAATAAATGTGTTGGCAAATGTTAGTTATTAAATAGATATAGGGTGTTGAATGTGAAACTAATTTTTTGAAAAATTGAGATAATTTAAAAACGGTTTAAGATATCAGGTTCAAAATTGGGGTAGTTGGGTTTTCAAAGGTTACAAATCCGAACTTGGTACTAGTTTGCGCCTGGTTTCTAGAAAGCGTAATGAGAAATTAACTCGCTCATATTTTTTTACTCTATAAATCTGGGAATATTTTGACTTGAAAATCAGTTCAAAATTTCTTAAATAAATTTAAGAATTGAGTCATAATTTCCACGTAAAATAGGTCCCTTGGTCAATATTGATATATCACGCCCTTTGCGAGATATTGCTGTTCGAATAGTCCATTGCATATCTTGTCGATGGCAATTGGATGGCAATGGATCTGAAATTCACAAAGTGTGCCTTGAATACGAGGAAAAAACAATAAGCTGTCAAAAATACTACGGACTATATTTGAAACATCATTTTTTTAAAATTTACTTCAATAGGTATTGAAAGTGTCCACCGTTTACCTCAATACACTTTCGCAGGATCTTTGTTAAGTGACGCCTCACATTTGAGAAGATTTTGCTAATTTCTCATAACATTGACCGCTTGTTGAATTTTTTGTAAAAGTTCATCTCGTGATTTCATCATGGTAAACTAAAGACATATAACCACACAAATAAAAGTCTAACGGATTAATGTCAAGGCTATGAAATGGCCAAGGAAACTCACCACCGCGCCCAATCCGTCGATGTAGAAAACGTTGATTCAAATAATTTTCCACTGCAACAGCAAAATGCGGTGGCGCCCCATCTTGCATAAACCACATGTCTTGTCCTAAGTTTAGAGGTATACCGTCCAAAAGGTCTAATAAATAATTCTCTAAAAACTGCGCATTTTGCACTGCATTGCAAAAAATGTCGCCCCAAATGTTAATTGAAACATCGCTGGAAATGTCGCTCTCTTGGTAGTTGTAAATTTTCCAAGGAATAACAATGATTATTTCGCTAATTAAAAATTCCACGTCTGGTAAAAGTTGCCTTGCCAGTAAACAATATTGTTTTCAGGAACATGGGGTCTTTGTTTTGTATATATAGTAGATTTTGAAAAAAATTTGATCTAGTCGGCAAATCATATGGCAATAAATTTTGATCAGGTGAAAAACGGTATGGAAATAATTTTTCTTTATGGAAAACTCTTGAAACGGGTAGATTTGCTAATTCTTGTAGATGCCTCCAAACACCTAGTGCTTAGTTTTTGCAATTGTAAGATTTTCAGCTATACTTACCAAAATGTCCTCTTCTTGTTCTACCGTTATACGTTTCGGTCGTTCATCAGGATAATAAATGTAATAAAACGATACCTGGAAATAATAAAAATGTAAAAAAACGAAACTGTTTCGCCTAATTGATTGAACATTCTTTAAAAAAATGTTCGATTTGGGATGATTATAGTTGGGAAGAGCTCGTCATACCTTCCAACTGTAGCGCCATTATTGTAATTTACTTGTGCATAAACGCAGAGCATAGCTCTTAAAACACGGTTAGGAAACTGATTAAGTCTGGGCATTTTATACAAATTATTTAATATCAACTCAAGGTTGGAGAAACTTGTTTCCACCTACCTTTAATAGGAGAGATAGAAAAAAATGACAGTTGTCATCGAGACGTAATAATTTATACACAACATTCAAGGTACAGTTTGTGAATTGTATATTTTTCAGCCATCGATAAGATGTATAATGAAATATTCAAAAATGAATATCTCGCAAACGGCGTGAGGTAATGATATTGACCAAGGGTATCTTTTTTACGTGGAAATTATGACTGCTCTATGTTGAAGTCAAATTATTCCCTCCTTTATAGGTTAAAAAAATATGAGCGAGATAATTTCTCACAATGTAGGTAGCAAGCGCCCTTTAGGAGCTAGGCTCAAGCTAGTACCAAATTCGGATTTATCGCCTTTGAAAAGCAAACTACCCCGATTTTGAACTTGATATCTTCAACCGCTTTTATCTCAATTTTTTGAAAATTTAGTTTCACTTTCAATACGCTGTATCATTTTAATGACTAATATTTACCAACACATTTCTTGACTAAATCTTCTTATTTTTGATCTCTACTATCACCAGTTGCTCTATGGCGGATTATTTATGGGACACCCTGTATATATATATATATATATATATATATATATATATATATATATATATATATATATATATATATATATATATATATATATATATATATATTCGGAAAGGTTTCCGCGGTCGGTAAAATTAGAATTACTAGGTTCTCGGGTAGAACCACGTTTTAAATTTATAAAATCTCAATATTTCGGCTTTCACTTTGAAGTCATTTTCAAGAGAATCTAATAATCATCTGCATTAATAGGTGAGGTTGTGGGTGGGGCGCTCGGTTGAGGCGTGGAGGTGAGACGGGAGGTGGACGTTTGATTGGAAGGGTAATTTAGAAATAAGCGGTTTCTATGTATTTGGAACTCTAAGACTGTCATCCCTCTTATTTAAGCAGTCTGGACGTTTTTCGATTAATTGCTTCACGAATAATGCGGGGTTTGTAGGAATATATAGGTGCGATTACTTTGGCCGAAATCTATTTTGTGACCCGTTTGGATATGATGTTCTGCCAAAGTCGAGGAGAGATCCGATTTTCAGAGGGCGAGAGAATGCTCGTATATGCGATTTTGGATACGTCTATTAGTTTGGCCGATGTATGATTAAAAGCAGCCAGAACAAGGAATCTCATAGACACCATGTGATTGTTGTAGAATATTATTCTTCACTGGTCTAAGGAAACTGGATAGATTTCTTTCTTTTGTTAATATCGTTTCGATATTACGGGATCTCAATACGTGGCAAATTTTATTAGTAACTCCTTTGATGTATGGCAGAAGAACTTTGGGGTTTTGGGACAATTCTCTAATGGATTAGTTGGTATGACCAGTTGCCTGAACTTTATTAATATGCTTATGTTCCCTATCCGACAATCTTAGTGATCTCGTGACTAAAGTTTTGACTACCGAATTTAATCGGGATGGATGATGATATGAGTTCGCATTTAGATAACGGTTAGTGTGGGTGGGTTTACGATAGACTGAATAGGAGAAGCTCTGGTCTGGCCTTTTTGATATTAGAACGTCAAGAAAACGTCATATAAAACGTCAAAAAAAAGGAGGGCAGAATTGTTTTCAGTCTCGATTTCAAATTGGATCTGGGGATATATGCTGTTCAAATGCGAAAGGAACATATTTAAAGATTGTGGTCCGTGTGGCCAAATGACGAAGGTGTTATCTACATATCGGAACCAGCAAGTAGGTTTCAACGGACTGGTGTCTCTGGTCATAGCCAATATTTTTATGGAACACTTTGAAACTCAAGCCATTAACACCTTTATATATATTGCTTTTTCATAATCTGCGTTAGTAATTTTCTAAAATGATGTAATAGTATTTCTTACCATTTATAGTTTAATTCTGGAATTATTTCCAATATGTGTGCCAAGTGCTAATGTGTAAGTAATATGTGTGCTAAGTGCTATGTATAAGTAATGATGTAATAAGAGTTGAGATAAGATATAAAATGAAGAAATCAAGGCAAATAAAAATAAAATCGTCCCTTAATAGATGTTCATAAATCGCAAAATGGAGCGGAAATTTATTGTGAACCTAATAAAATTTTGGAACGATTTCTGAAGAAGGAAATAAACCAATAAAAATCTTGTTCTCTACAAATACATCATGTTTTTCTAGGGGTACGGGACAATGAATTGGAAAATTTTAAATTATAGCCTCTTTTAGATCGAATTGATGTGAAATTATAAATCAGTTTATATATATATATATATATATATATATATATATATATATATGTATATATATATATATATATATATATATATATATATATATATATATATATATATATATATATATATATATATATAGAGTTGATGCAATCATCAATAGCAATAATATCAATAATTCTAAATATATCAAACTATTTGATAATGAAATCATATAATAATACTGCTGCAAAAATCATATCTGGTCTGGTGTGGTCTGGCGCGAATAAATTGTTACTTATAATCATTTTGGAAATTTCTACGCTGAGAACCGATTGGATCTGATCCACTTCCCTGGTATTCGGCTATCATAGCCGTGCTATGTACCAGGTAATTTCTAAATAATGTTGTGTTACTTATTTAATATACCTTAATTCGTATGATTGCAGAAATGATTTGAGGGACAACATAAACTTCAAAATCACATAATTCTCAATTAATACATCAGTAGAAAATGAAACATTCCCATGGAAATATGTTCTATCTATGTTTTTTTTTAGTATGTGCTATAAGCTGCTCTGTTGATGTCAATAAACCAAACACAAACTTACGATTTATGCAAATTATTTGTGAGATATATTCTGATTCAATAAATGCAAAATATATTATCAATTTTTTATAAAACATATAGGGTTACTATTTATGTATGCGGAATAATAAATAAAAACAAACATTTATCATCTAAAATGGTTTTATTGTTTTCAAAATAATCTTCACGATCATCGATTACTTTTGCATACGTTTGAACCAATTTTCGTAGAACTTTTTCCTTTCCGATTGAGGTATCTCCAAAATATGCATTTTCACAAACCACTTCTTCTGCCGAATCGTTGACCGGGTATTCTTCACGGACGGGAACAAAAGAAATCATTGGGTACCAAATCAGAACTGGTCGACAAATGACCCATTAATTCGACGTTTTGACCGGTCAAATATTGATTTTTTTATTCCGATATGTGAGAGTTCGCATTGTTATGGTGAAGAATGATCCTGCGTCGTTGGTTATTTTTTCTTATCCCAAAAAACCAGGCGATCATTTCGCGCGAAGTGCTTCTTGCGCGTACAACTTTTGCTGGGTTTGGCTAATTTTGAAAGACCCATTCAGTCAACTGCTGTTTACTATTGGGCTCATAGGCATAAATCCTAGATTCCTCACCTGTGTAGATGTTATGCACAACTTAACTTTTAAGTAATGGACAAACTGTTTTAGAAAAACTTTTTATTTTAATTGAAATTACAAATACGTCTATTCGACCCGAATGACAAACTCTGATTGACTTTAATATTATTATAATTCATGTGATCTGGTGGTAAAAAATGTTTATGCTGCAGGTTCGGCCGAAAGGAAGTATCTGCTTTCGTTGCTGCTTATGGTGTACAGGGTGATGTAACTCCTCCCTTGTGAGATTCGACTACGCAGTCTGCTGTGGTAGGCGAACGTCTTGTAGATCGACTTGGACTTTACAGCTTCTTCGTTATTCGTGATTACTTCTTGACTCGTTTGGATGCGGCAATTTTCAGGTATATCGAACAAATATGTACCAAAAATTCATTGATTTTCCTTTTATTCGTCGCAGTCTAATTGTACGATTTCTTCAATGGGAGAAATATAAATCCATTTTCCAGAAGGCTCGATTTGTTTGGAGATTGGTTTCGAAATTTTTGTCTCTATCTGTTGGCATACGGAAGTGTTCTTCATTGGACTCAGAAGTTGGACTTCACATGGGCTGTACTTTCCAATCTCTTGTAAATCCGACTCTTCACAAAGGAATAGCTGATTCTCGGTTTCTTGACATCTTTTATTTGGGGATGCGTAGTGCAATTCATTTTTTATCAGGAATTTACCTTTTGGAATGATTACCTTAAACAGACTTTACTTAAAACAGGTACTGAATAAAAATGGTAAAGTTCGAAGTTCTCGTCAAAAGTAAGAGGGATTCTAAGAAGATAGATAATTGTACTGTTTGATATATAAGAGTCTATTTTAATAATTTTTTCATAAAGAAACGTATTTTTTTGATTTGCGTCCAAAGGCATTTTGTTTAAAAAAAACTATATTTTGAATTTTAATTAGTTCTTGATATAATGCTAGGATGAAATATTTTTAACTTTGAGAAGGTGATGGAATTTTCTAAGTCTTGTAAGGTGTTGTCTATAATTCCATAGATATTAATAATCTGTGAAACGTATCCGTAATAAACATTCGACTTTCGATTTCTGCTGGTAATTTAATAATATTACCAATTTGATTTAACTTTCTTTCCAACAATTTTTCGTTGTGACTGATTTTTTGAATAGTGACATTAAATTTTTCGATCAAACCTAATGACACTGCATTTTCTTTCAAAACATTTGCCGCTAGTTTTTTCTGATTAGTCTGTAGTTCATACTTATCGTATTTTTCTCCGTCTGAAGCGTCTAGATTTCCGGTTATTGTTTTAAATATTGAGCCTAAGCCATTCATCAATCCGCGTTTTGCTCTACCGGAATGAGGTAATATTTCATTGATCTTTGTTGTAACTCGATCTTGGAGAATATTTAACAATTTTAAATCATTCGACAATTCAAAAGAATAAACTTTGTTTGTATCTATGGTGTCAGTTAAGTTTTTGCCAACGGTTGAAGGTCATAAAAATGAATCAAAGTAAAGGTGTTCTGTTGCAGTTTCGCATTTCCCAGTTTAACAGCTATTATACCGATGTTGTCGTATAATTCTTTCACGACAATTTTTCTTCCTTTGCAGGTGGAATGAAAAATTCTGAAAATAAAATAAGAACTTTAGTTATTAAAACTATATCTCTTTCTGAACGGACGTTTCAAGTTAATTAAGTGAATTTTCCCATGAGAATCTGTTTCTGCCGTTTTGCGAATCTTGCTGATAGATTCTAATTTCACTCGTTTCGCGAATTTATTTGATGCTTTCTGCCTTGTATGTTTCTTAGGAGAGACCTTTTGAATTTCTTGGAAAATGTCTAAGTTGTCAGAATTTTGGTTTAATTTATTTGCAACTTTTTCCTTTTTTTGAATTAATTTTTCATTTAATTTTGCATATAGGACTCTAGATTTTTCTTTATGATTTTGAATATATTCTGAAATTCAAATTTTACTTATATCGATATCGAAAGAATCGTCTGGCGAAAGATGACCATTTAACACATCGATCGGTTTAAAATTTGTTGACGAATGAATTGAATGGTTGTATGCTAAAATAGCGTATATATTTTTTTGACTAACTGGTGTTTTTTGAAAACCACTGTTATTTAATTGACAAACATGTTCAGATATTGTAGAATGTAACCGTTCAATTATGCCATTAGACTGGAGATGGTTGGGTGAACAGAAGTGACCTTTTATCTTGTGAAGCTGAAACAATTTCGTTACAACTAAGTTTTTTACACTCTGTTCCGTTGTCTAATATTATTTGTGATGGTATACCGTGATGAGAAAAATAAATTAATAAAGTATCAGCAATATCTGTTGCTACAAGAGATTTTAACAGGTATGCTTGGGCATATTTCGAGAAACTATCAACGATAGTTAAGAATTTACGTTGTTCCAAAGTGTAGGTATCGATGTATATAATTTCGAACGGTTTTGTTGCTGTGGGTGTTATGTTTATCGGAATTTTAACAGGGTTACGTTCGTATTTACTAATTTGACATGTTTCACAATTGTCAATGTATGTTTGAATTGAACTTTTAAGATTAGGCCAATAGTATTTAATTTTTATTTTTTGTTCTGTTTCATCAATGCCACGGTGATTTGTTTTGCCTTCGTGGTAGTTTTGTATTATTTCTTTCATGCTGTCTTCGTCCGTGACGTCAATAAATTTAATGGTACATCGTTTAAAGTTGATCGAGGGCCATTTAAAACTCTTGCGTATTACCTCACAAAATGGTTCATACATATCACTATTATCGAAATATAAATGATAGATTTTTCCAGGTGATACATATTCTTTAACAAAATCGATAACATCTTGTTCGAAATTAATTTTTGATATTTGTACTAAATTTCTTCGTTTTTTTCCAAAAAGAATTATGGTTTTAGGTTTAGCAGGAGAATGTAAAACTTGTATAATAATTTGATTAGCGCCATAATTAACAGGTGCTTCCAAAATTGGTATGCCCACTATCGGGTCTTGTTCGTCATTAAAGTGAATGGTTGCTCCGTCATTATTTTATTGTTCATTTTCCATGTCAGGTTGAACTTGCAAAGATAATGAATCATCATCGTCATTGGTTAAGTCTGGAATGGGAATATCTTCGGTATATAAATCTAAAGGTGGACTCTCGTGTTGCGATGTTGTTTATTTTTGGGATAATTCATTTCTTGACTGATTTTCGTCGTATTCGCTTATGATGTCATCTACTTGTTTCCAGAATTCTTTCGTGTGTATCTCGACACCTGAAAGGGCGTCGGTGTTTGTATTGTATTTTCCCCTCTTCTAAATTATTTTATAATTAAATTCTTCCAATTTTATTCTCCAACGTAGTAGTTTTGAACTTGGATCCTTCAATGAGAATAACCACTGAAGCGGTTTGTGGTCTGTTATAACGTTAAATTGTTTACCAAATATATAAGGCCTAACCTAAAGTATTTCGTTGTCCAGATTATAGCAAGAAGTTCTTTCTCTCTGACAGAATAATTTTGCTCTGAATCATTCAGGGTTCTCGACGCGTAAGCTATAGGCAAATCTTGGCCTATAGGGCCTTGCGAAAATACGCCTCCGATGGCGACATTACTGGCATCTGTGGTCAAGTTAAACGTTTTTGCGAAATCTGGGTATTGAAGTATGTGTTCATTTATGAGGGCGTTCTTGCAGGTTTCGAAGCAAGTTACAAATTCTTCGTTGTGCTCTATTACAGCTCCCTTTTTTAAACATTTTGTTAGAGGCTTCGTAAGCTTAGCGAAGTTCTTAATAAATCATCTATAGTAGCCTAGAAGTCCTAAAAACCCTTTGATCTGTTTCGTTGTTTTTGGTATAGGGTAGTTTTTAATGGCATATATTTTGTCAGGGTTTGGTTTTACGCCTTCTAGGGTGACAATATGTCCCAGGTATGCAACCTCTTTACGAAGAAATTGTTGGTTACGACTTGTTGGATTTTAAAATTTGATTCCCGTAATCGTCGGAAAACAGTTCTTAATCTCTCTAGATGCTCTTGCAAAGACGTAGAGAAAACAATAATGTCATTTAAGTAGGTCAAGCACTTTTCATTCTGAATGCCCCTTAGAATGTTGTCCATCGCGCGCTGAAACGTAGCTGGCGCATTTTTCAAACCGAATGGCATTCTAAGATACTCGTAATGGCCATTCTCGGTGTTAAAAGCGGTCTTCTGGACGTCTTTTTCTTCCATTTCGATCTGATGGAAGCCGCTTGCTAAATCCAGTGTAGTGAAATACTGGCATCTACCTAATTTGTCCAATAAATCTGTGATATTCGGTAGCAGATATTTATCGTCTATCGTCTCTCGTTGAGTTTCCTATAATCCACTGCAACATGCCACTTCTGTTTTCCGGTGGAATCGATTTTTTTGGGAACCACCCAAATCGGTGACGACCAGGGCGAATTACTTGGTCGTATGATGTTTTGATCCAACATTTTTCTTATTTGGTTTGCCACTTCTTGTCTGTGTACAAACGGATATCTGTATGATTTAGTGTACACCGGTATCTCGTCCGTTGTTTTAATATTATGTTTTACTTTACTTGTGAAGGTCAATGACATATTTTCGTTGTAAAAAATATCAGAATATTCCTTGCACAAATTTAATATACTTTTTCGCGCTTCTGTATTAGGTGATTGACACGAAGTTTAGATAGGTCAAGTTCATGTTTTTCTGTATCATCAAAATTAGTTAAATAAAGTTCCTGTAATTTTTAATGATTAAATTTCTCTACTTCTAATGGTTGTGACATATCCAGCGTTATCTTGTCGGTAGTGTTATTTAATATAGTTGTTAGGGCTATGCCATTACGTGTTACAGTAAGGGACTCAGGAATCTCGCAGTTTTGAAATTGTTGATATGGTATTATAATTTCACCATTCTTAATAGATGTTCGGACTTTTATTACTTGTTCACTACGAGGGCTGATAGATATTAAGTTCAGACTACTTCTGGTGTAATGGAATAAAAGTTTAGTTTTCGTATGAGGCATTATTAGAAATCCATTAGCGAGATCTATACTAGCTTGTAGAAGTTTCAAATTGTCTATTCCTATTAATCCCTGAAAGGTTTTATGAAACTTAAATAAAAAGAATTTCAATGAAATCGGTTCTGGTAAATTAAATAATTTCGAAGATGGAATTATTGCACTGTATCTGTGAGAGGATTTTTGAAAACCCGTAGAGACAATGAAAGGGTCGTTTCTAATTAAATTTGGAAAAAATCGTTCTGCAATTTGGGGGTCAACGAATGATTTCGTGGATCCTGAATCAATTAAAACTTTAATATTAAATTCTGGTAAAAATATGTAAGGTAATTCACTACAATTTAAAGTATTTAAAGATAAAATTTGGGGTTCTACCTGTTCGTTCTACGATTCATTCTCTATATTTTCGTCAAAGTTTTGATAGTTATAATCATATTGATCATATCGATTTGTGTCATAATTTTGGTTATGCAATTGCGTCTCATCTTTTAGTTCGGTGTTAAACAATTCTTCTGAAATAAAATTTTTCGGACCGGTTGTTTGAAAGAAATTAGGTCGGGACGGACCTGGAGCTGACGGGTTGTATGACTGTCGGGTCGACACACTCATGGGACTTGGCTTAGGTAACGGTACTGATGGATCGGGTTTAAATACATTTTTACTTTGTTGGCCAAATACTTGAGAATTAGTCGCAAATCTGGGTTGACGATAATTTGGATTGGGTCGTATTGTTATCGGTTGTGATGGGAGATTTGGTCGGGGTTGTTGATTAAAATTTGATTTTAGTTGAAACGGGGACTGAAAATTAAAATTAGGTCGAGATATACTGATATACTGCATTTATGTTTTATAGTATTAATGTTGCTCAATAGAATGACTGCACTTTTGGTTGCATATACTTTTGATATACTTTTGGAGTTTCGATGAATTTTCAGTCAACAATTTAAATTGAGCTTAAACAATACATAATGGTATTAAGTTTTGAAAATAATATCTTTCAAATATCCCCTTCAGCTTCGTCTTGTGAAATGCATTCTGGAGATCCAGTTTTCAATTACTCTTTCAAACATATTGCATGGTATATATTCAATAGTGGCCTGAATGTTTCGATTGAAGGCAAGACTTGTTCAGGGCTATAAACATGAGATGTAACTCTATTTCTATAAACATGAGATGTAACATAAAATAATCCAAGGACACAAGATCACATGATTTTGGTGGCCAGTTTACATTACCATTTCGCAAAATAACGCATCCAGAAAACTTTTCTTGCAATAAATCGATTGTCTGGCCAGATATGTTAAAAAAATCAGTGTTCTATTGATATTTATAGATATTTATCAGTTCAGAACAACGATATTCTGTTAGCATATTGGCATGTTTTCATAATAGTGTTTACCATTATCGGAAACACGATTTTCATCATCGTTTTCAAAAAAATAAGGTCCTATCACTCCTTTAGCACAAAAACTACACCAAAGGATAACTTTTTGGGGATGAAGTGGCAACTCCTTAATCGCTTACGAATGTTCGACTCAGGTAATCAACTGGCGTTAGTTGTTGGTTTAATTGAATTATTTAAGTCTTACAACGAACATGTAGTAGTCTAGGCAAATTTGAGTTGTTTGAGAAAGTTGAGTGGGAACGACGTAGAATATATCATTTCAATGATCGGGCGGTCCGACGCCGCACATTTACTGATTCATCCGCAACTGAACCAATTGGTTCAAATTTTTTGACAAGACAGACCGTTCTGTTGATCAATTATGTTGGCTATAAATTTCATGCATTTCATTATTATATATTTTACTTTTATTTTACTATATTCGTATAAATATAAAAATTTTACTATATTCGTATATAAATATAACGTTATATATAATATATATAAAAGGTAATTAGAAATCTTTCTTTCGGCTTATGCTGTTTTTATTACACATTATAATTGATGATACCTTGGATTTATTTCCAGCATCATTAGGTTCTCGTTCATAATATATGAAAGACCGGAGAATTATTTTTATATGAGATAGCTAGCTAATAGCTAGTCATCCCTAGATTTACTCACGAAATATAGACATCCATTTATTTTATTAAAAATAATATCAGTTTTATTGTATATCGCCACAGAAATTGTTAGGGCATGACAATTATTGGCATTATACACATTATGAAAAACATTACTGCCTTGTTAACAGACAAAAATTGTTTTACTGCTTTAAAGAAGTTAATCACAAATAATTTTTTGGGAATATTATCAACTTAATTATAAATCATATTATCTTTATACTTTATGTCTTTATTAGGAAATGTTCGATTCTGTTATTTTTGAACAATGAATGTATTAGATAAATAAATAAGTGGCGATACAATTATCCTTATAAAAAGTGCAATGTAATAGTTATCTCTCAGTGATGGCTCGTGGGTTTTTAAAGTGAGAGGGCGTAGAAGAAAATCGTCCTACTGAATTTTTTTTTGCGTTCCCCTTCCTTCTTTTTACTTTTCTTGTTATTGAAACCCTATACAGGAGGTGAACCAGGAAAATGAGTTAAAGGAGAGAAACTGAACGGCAATAAAATATGGTGTTTTACACTGAAAAATTGTTTACTGTGATAAATTCTGGAGGGTTACCAAAACATGTTATAAGGACATCAGTTACCATTGTAAATGTTGGAATTTCACATTTTGACATAATTTTATGTATATACTTACATAAATATAGATTTATACATTATTTTTGCTTAAACCTTTTTTTTCGTTCTTTATTTCAGAACTACAAACTCGTGGGTTCCGGAAACCCATAACATCCACTATTACAACGCAGTCGACATCCACTATTCAATGCATCTACTATTCGCGCAACAACATCCACTATTACAATTTACTTGCAAAATGGCTTGCTTTGATTCATTATAGTGCTCTCCATAGTAAGAAGACCACAGAGTGCTTGAAATGTTTTCTTTCTTACTTAAATTCGATGGATGCTGATGTCTATTGGGTTCAGCAAGATGGTACTACAATCTAGAGTGCAAGGATTACAGTTGTGCTTTTGAAGGGATATTCTCATAAATGATTAGTCTCCAAACATTTAGATCTGAAATGACCTGCAAAATGTCAGGATCTACCGCCCCTGACTTTCTTTGAGACTATTTTAAAAATAGAGCTTACATTAATGAGTCTCAAGTACTTGATCAGCTATTCTGCGACAAGATATAGATATCAAGAAACACTAATTAGGATTATGGAAAATGTAAAAAAAGCATCAATTTTTGATGTGAAAATACGAATTATTTTCGAAAAGCAATTGTTTAAAACTCCAAAAACTGCACTTTAATTTGCAAGTCTGAAAACAAATTTTTACTTTAGTATTCATATATTTTTTTAATTTTTAAATAGACTGCGAAAGATATTGAAAGACAATACCAAGCACGTAAATCTATGCGAACTGCCATTACAGGTGCACCAGAATGAATGACATCAGAAATTAAATTGCACTGGATACATCATAAATATGCCCAGCGAAAGATGTATCGAAAATACTATAGAATAATCATTGAAACAAGATGCTTTTAGATGGAGAGGATGTCCATCAACCCGATGGACAGATGATAAAAAACCTGTGTGTCTATATATTAGATTAGAGATACGAAAGACCAAAATAAAGAAAAACTATTAAAACCCCCAAGTCCTGCATCCAAGACAATCTATTATATTAATGTAATTAAATTTGTATATTTTTACATGCACCATGATGGTATTATGGTAGTGATAGAAAAATTCAGAAATTCTACTTACATTTGATATAAAAATATTAATTGGTCAACCACGACTATTAATATACTTTACCCTATAGCACAGAGAGGCATGGAGTTAATCCATGATCCATGATTTGAAGATGATTTGATATTTCTTTTTGTGACTGGGTATCAAACAGGTTGTGCACATGCTTTATATTCTCTTCAAGTTGCTGGTGGCCAGCGCAATCGTACATGGTTTGGCTTTTCATCTTAAAGTCTGAACCACAGAATGTCTAAATTTTTAATGTAACGGGTGATTTTTTTAGTGTGTCCCAAATTCCAATAGATGCCGCTGTTAAATGAACTGTGACTTTGCTGCTCCATATTAAAACAATGTGTGTTCACCATAATATGTGTTCAAACTGCCCCATATTAAACCAAGCACAAGACAAAAAACTGTGCGTTCTGGAGAAAATATCGCCTCTCTTGCTGTTCCCGTTAATGAACATCCAAATTTATTAATTCGTCGCCGTTCTCAAGAAAATGGGATTTGTTATTCGACAACGAGGAAAATATTGCGTAAAGATCTTGGTTTGGTGCCTTACAAGATCCAGCTTGTCAAAGAACTCAAGCAGCAAGGCCATCTTTTGCGTCGTACGTTCCGGGAATGGGGTCAAAATCAATTGCAACTTGACAGAGGGTTTAACCGCAACATGTTGTTCAGCGGCGAAGCTTATTTTTGACTAAATGGTTACCTTAATAAACAAAATTGCCCCATTTGAAATGAAAACAACCCGCAAATAAACCAACAATTACCGTTCTATCTAGAAAAATGCACCGTATCGTGCGGATTGTACGGCTGTAGCATCATTGGGCCGCATTCCATTAAAAAGCAAATTTGAAAGCAGTTACCATTAATGGGTATTATTATAGACCGATGATCAATGATTATCTAATTTTGAATTTGAATGGTATTGATCTGTATAAGAAGTGGTTCCAACAGAATGGCTCCACATGTCATACTACCAACTGTCGATTTATCGAGGGAACAATTTGGTGAGAAAATTATTTCTAGAAACGGACCTGTTAATTGGCCAACAAGGTCCTGTGATTTAACGCCATTAGGTTATTTTCTATGGGGTTATGTTAAATCTTAGGTCTATGCCGGTAAACCAGCAACTACCATAAGGTAAAGGTATTTGGTAAGAGGCGCATCAGCATCAAATAGGCTATTTGGCGACCGGAACTACAGCTTAACGAGGTTTCGAACCACGGTCATCAGTCACCGACAACCCACGCCAGCACCCCCTTCAGGCTATCAACCCTTGGTTTTGTGCTTACCCATAAGTCTATCAGAAGGCCTACCGACTGGCGAGTAACTAACGTAGAATACCTCTCAAAAGGTATCCGGCCTTACCCAGCCCTTAATTAGCGTGACTGAGGGCTAATTCGTTGTCGGATTTTACGCTCTTGCCTAGAAACAGTCACAAACATTAAAGTTGGGGTCTGTGTGTGCGTGTACGTGTGCGTGTGCGTGTGCGTATGCGTGTGCGTGTGCATGTGTAGTAGGAGATCGGAAATAGTACAAATAACCATTCGAGCGCTGAAATTGAACCAACTACCACGCCAACTGCGGTTTCGGTACAGTGGCGAAAGGCCACCGCCTTACCATGGCAGCCAACGCGACTGGCCAGCAACTAGTGGTTTCTTGAAAGCCAACATAATTTGGACAACTGCAGACATAAGGCCATAACTGCTTGAAAAAGTGGTCGGAAATTGGATTGATACAACGTGCTTTGTCAGAAATTGCCACGGTGCACATTTGACCGAAATTGGTTTCAAACATTAATGCCATTGAATGTTATTTCACATAAAATAACTAATTTCAAGGCATCTAATTTGGTTGTTGTTTTATTTGAATTTCAAGTTCGGACGCACTAAAAAACACCCTATATATTAGTAGCTGAAATTAACTGATTTTTTTTGTCATTGTTATTAATATTTGTCAATATTTCAAGTAAATTGAGTAAGTTGAGTAGATGAGTGGAAAAATTTCATTGAAAACGTTACTGAACTTACAGTTTTATTATCATTCCTCTCGACCTTATGGTAGATTCTGCAGGCCTGCATGAAGTTGCGCCAGTCCATCAATCAGCACTCGCAGATTTTCCACTGTATTCAAAAATACCATGGATTCATTTTGAGTGATACAGTCAAAGCTAGTTATTCATGGGGGATACGTTCCATAAAAATGCCGCGAATACAGAAACCGTGAATACGGAATGGTAATTTGTACGAGATTATAGAGGATATATTCCAAGGTAATAAAGTAAAAAAAAATATATATATTAAAAGCAGTGTAAAGAGAGATTTTTTTAACAATATTAATAACAATTATCAGCCTTAGACAATAGTTTAAAGGATTTGGTCATTTTTTCTTGTTTTGCCGCTTTTAAAAGGTCTTACAATTCGGATTGATATTCGGCTGTGGCATTAACAATTTGCCTTTTAAAAGACCACATAGCTCATTTGTAATTCATAAACTTTCACTCAGATCTTTTAGTCAAATCTCCATCTTGCGATTCAAGTCATTCTTGAATGTCGCTTTTTGTCTGTTCGGAACCATCTCGCCCTATTCCATTCGCAACTTGAACAATTTGAACGGATTCTTCATCATTACCGACAGTTAGAGATCAGGCCACAATTCTTTCCACCATGGTTTCAATATGTTTCAATATGACCCCCCTTTCTCCTGTCATAGCCAATATTTTTATGGAGCACTTTGAAACTCCAGCCATTAACACCAGTCCATTGAAACCTACATGCTGGTTCCGATATGTAGATGACACCTTAGTTACTTGGCCACACGGCCCACAATCTTTAAATCTGTTCCTTTCGCATTTGAACAGTATACATCCCTAGGTCTAATTTACAATGGCGACTGAAAACAATTCTGCTCTACCTCTTTTTGACGTTCTAATATTAAAAAGGCCAGACCAAAGCTTCTCCTATTCCTGTCTATCGAAAACCCACGCACACAAACCGTTATCCTAATGCGAACTCACATCATCATCCATCCCAATTCAATTCGGTAGTCAAACCTTTAGTCACGAGGTCACTAAGATTGTCGGATAAGGAACATGAGCTAGAAGAATTTAATTCCACTAATTCAAAATGGCTATGATATGCGTCAAATAAAAAGGTATATTAATAAAGTTTAGGCAACTAGTGATTCCAACCAATCTACTAGAGAATTGAATTGTCCCAAAACCCCAAAGTTCTTCTATCATACATCAGGGGAGTCAGTCATAAAATTTGTCACGTATTGAGATCCCGTAATATCGAAACGGTATTTAGCACAGAAAAAACCATATCCAGTTTCCTTAGATCAATGAAAGATAATATTCCACAAGAGTCACATGGTGTCTAAGATTCCTTGTTCTTGCTGCTCCCAATCACATATATGCCAAACTAATAGACGTATCCAAAATTGCATATACGAGCATTCTCTCGTCGTCCGAAAATCGGATCTCTCCTCGACTTTAACAGAACATTCTATCCAAACGAGTCACAAAATAGATTTCGACAAGGCAAAAATAATTGCACCTATATATTCCTACAAACCCCGCATAATTCGTGAAGCAATTGAGATCGAAAAACGTCCGGACTGCTTAAACAAGAGGAACGACGGTCTTAGAGTACCAAATATATGGAAACTGCTTATTTTCAAATTGCCCGTCCGAAATCCTTCCAGTCAAACGTCCACCTCCCATCTCACCCCCATCCATCAACCGAACGCCCCACCCACAACCTCACGTATTAATGCAGAGGTCGCGCCGTCGTCGTTCTTTTCTAGTTACGAACTCTGGGGAGTTGGCAGATTGAGGCCTCGGAGTAAATCAACTAGATTCTCTTGAAAATGGCTTCAAAGTGGAAGCCGAAACGTCGAGCCATCGCCATCTAAAGTGCCAGCAAGTGTCTCCCAGAACCGGTTTCTGGCCTTAAGCCGTCATCAGCTGGGCTCAAGCTGAATGCCTGGAGATGGATGGCGGATAGGGAAACGACAGAACACCAACGTGAAGCGCGGGTGTATTTTCTTTGTTTTTAATATCATTCTGCACGAGCCCACTTTATTATTTTTTGAATAGACCTGGTACTTACCCGAGGTTAGACGGACCACGAACGGTCCCGCGCAGTTGTCTGTCGCGGCCGTTTACTAGAAGATGGCAGATCTGCATGTGGTTGCAGCCGCCATTCGACATGACCGAATTATGTGTTCATGGCTTTAGCCGTTCCCTTCATCCGCTCTCCGGGCATTCAGCTTGAGCCCACCTAATGATGGCTTAAGGTCAGAAACCGGCTCTGAGAGACATTCGCTGGCGCTTTGGATAACGGATGGAGGAACGACAGAGCACCAACTGGCCTGCAACAACAGCCATAACAGCAGCAGTTTTACATCAATCAACGTATTCTTCAAAAATTTTTAAAAGCTATGTGATCTTTTTAGAACTGTATTGATGTACTATTGTATATCAAAAATTATTTGGCAAATGTACAAATTTTCAACCTAATAATAAAATGTGTTTAATAAAGGACAATGGAAGAACGAAGTATTATATAACAATTTAATTTTGATGTTACCAATACATATACAGACTTAAAAATTATTCAACCAATTATATATATTTTTACAAAACCGTACAAAAATGTTTGTTAGCAATACTGAAGAGTATCGATGACGAACACGATTGGTTCTTAAATCTTTTTAACATATTGTAGTTAAAAGAACAAGTTTTCTACTTTATTGTGGGATTTTTTATTGATTGCTTTTTTTCATTACGGCCTTTTTACGAACTTAGCGGCCACTTAGCCACCTTTCACGCCCGCAAATGTCTACGATGTAGTTTTTCCAGTCGATTAAATAATATTTACCATTTTGGGAATTGATTCATCGGCAATCCATTAATTAAAATTAAACGTCTGATATGTGATGAACTGGTAGCTTGTGCTTAGGAATTGTGTCTTTTAATTTCCTAAATTAATTTTTATATCCGTAAACAGTTCTGAACTGTTTATATTATATATATATATATATATATATATATATATATATATATATATATATTACATCGAATAAATTTTTTTTGACGGATGGCCTCTAAGTCATTGAGTCCTTACTTATATAAAGTATAAATGTTGTCCAGAATCCAACTGACTAGTTCAGTTGAACTCTTCTTAATATATATATATATATATATATATATATATATATATATATATATATATATATATATATATATATAATATATATATATATATAATATATATATATATATATATATATATATATATATATATATATATATATATATATATATATATATATATAATATATATATATATATATATATATATATATATATATATATATATATATATATATATATATATATATATATATATATATATATATATATATATATATATATATATTATATATATATATATATATATATATATATATATATATATATATATATATATATATATATATATATATATATATATATATTACATCGCATAAATTTTTTTTGACGGATGGCCTCTAAGTCATTGAGTCCTTACTTATATAAAGTATAAATGTTGTCGGCTTCGACTAAAGAATCCAACTGGCTAGTTCAGTTGAACTCTTCTTAATATATATATATATATATATATATATATATATATATATATATATATATATATATATATATATATATATATATATATATATATATATATATATATATATATATATATATATATATATATATATATATAATATAATATATATATATATATATAATATATATATATATATATATATATATATATATATATATATATATTATGAAGAAGGAAAAGTGGAAAAATAGGAGTTAAAATATATGCCACATCTTCTTTACTGTTATTGGAATTGGAACAATTATGTCAAATAAAGGCGGAAATGAAGAGGAAGTAAGACATATCGTTAGAAAAGGCTGGGAACAATACGACAGCTACACTCATTAATCTGGGGAAACATCAAACGAAAACTAAATAAAGCTATAGTGCAAACATAGCAGTATATGGAGCAGAGATAGGGGAAGTATCTGACAAAAACAAGACAAGAACAAGACTATGAAAATTGACTTCTGTTAGTCACCAGCTGATTTTAGGAAATATTCTACTGATTGCTGCTAGTAAGGATATACCGGTATAATTATTGCAGTCGGGTTGGTTTACTCACTTTTTGAAAATACTAATGATGATGGTGTCTCTGAAATCTTGTGGCACCTTCTCCTGCTCTCAAATAAGGTCCAATAACAGTTTAAGTTGGAGCCTAATATCGTCTCCGAATACGTTATATACTTTTGCGGATATTCCGTCCATTCCTGTCGCCGTTTTGTTTTTGAGTGCTGCAGTGGCTGCTGTTAGTTGATCACACATTATGGGAATGCTTAGATCCTCAGCACAGTTATCTTGTCGTTGCATGTCAAGTAGCAGATTAAGGGAGTAATGTTATTTCCACCTAAAACTAATCTCGTTGTCATCTCTCAATAAATGGCCACATGTGTCCCTAATTTGTGTACAGTTATTTCTAGAACAATATACTTCCTTAACAGCTTGGAACAACAGCCGACTATTATTTGTGTGGGCAAAATATTGGATTTCCTTTACTTTGTTTCCCCACCACTGGTTTTTCAAAAGTCTTATGTTATATTGTGTTTGTTGTTTGATATATTTAATGTGCTAATCACTTCAACTTGTGAATGATTATGCGGAGTAAATTGAACGTGAATTTATTTTCGTAACAAAATTCAGCGATTTTTACGCACTTTATAATTCTGTTAACTTATATGAAAAATGTTTTAAGTTTATATTTTTATCTATTATAGCGGTCAAATATAAACTTCCAACAAGTTGGTACAAATCAAACGGGGTAATTCACGTTGGTACAAATCAAACGGGGTAATTCACATCTTTCAGCTTTTATTCCAACACCGTTTGTTTATTCTAAATAAGGTCATTTTAATATTAGTAATTATCAGTTAAAGATTATAGATTTATTAAAATTAATTTCTTCTAAAAATATAATGCCAGATGGAAAGAAAACTTGCTGCTCTATGTGAGTAGTAGGAGTAGTTGTCTAGTGAACTATTTTCAGTTATTTGTGCAATTTGTGTATATACTTTGAAGTAACTTAGTATATACAAAGTTTAATATTAAAACACCAAATAACGTGTTTGTAGTCTATCAATATCCTTTTATGCATTTTGTGTATCGTGGTATTAGCAGTAAAGTAAATCATTTTCTCTTACGAGTTTACAACTTACAAGGTGACTATTTTTATAATCACATATACACACATAGATTTATTGCTAATTATATCTGTTTAACGGAACAGCTAGAGGGCTAGAGAACCAATTAACTCTTCAACCCCATATCCCGGTTCGTGAATCAAATTACTTTATATAAGTAAGGACTCAAGGGCTATTGGTTGATGACTGATTGATTGATTGATGACTGATTGATTGATATATATGCCATCAATTCTTCTATTGGAACCTTTGATGATAAACACTAAATTAAAACAGATTTGCCACTAAAGACCAAATCACTTTATTTTATTATTTAATCCCTCAATGTGCATTTTACTAACCATGTAAGCATCATCAGAAACTGATTGAATCTGATTAAATCAAGATTGAATCATATTGTTAGCGAAACCCTCATCGAGAAATAAACCTTCATCGCATAGAGAGAAATTTGGTCTTTGGTGGTAAATCTCTTTGAGTATATTGTTCAAATGAATTAGGTTTTATTATGATATCCCTGCTTTTGCCCTTAATGGCGGAATATTACATTTGTAAGCAACTTTAAATTTCACATATTAGTTCACCTTCACTTAAATTTTGATTTCAATTACCGTTCAAATACAATTTGGATTCATTACATTATAATTAACTAGCTCTGACATGTGCAAATTTAAATAAATACACATACACATACACATTCATAAGTAAATATAGAAGTTTTTTCATCATTTTACCTTTTCTTGGTATGGTGATCATTGTGATGGTGATATGATTGATAATGAAAGCGATTCAGCCTACAGAAAGCAGTTCTGAAGTTTTGGAGAATGAAATCATTTTAAGTTACAAATGTATATCATGTTACACGACTTATAGACCTCTACAATTATAGGTAAAATAACAGTTGTGGCTGACATCTACAATAATTTATACTATACGTTAATACGGCTATACGTTAAATAAACCCTAGTTTAGTACCTATACCTATACTAAACGTTAATGACATTACGGGAAGCACTGGAGCATATTTCTCCTTGTGATATTATAAGTGTACTCTGGCCTAACAGAGATTAAGCATCACCGACAACAATGAAGGCTAATTAGCACCAAGTAAATGGATTTGCCTCCTCGGTGCGATATAAATGGTATCGTATAGCATAAGTTGTGTTTCTACATCACATCATTCATCCTACTGAACAAACTTTACTGAATTTTCTTAATGGTACTGTATTTAGCTACATTTATATTCAAGCCCTTCAATTTGAAAGTGTTATTATTTCGAATTTCATTCATTTCACTCCTCGTGGGGCCTGGAATATGTTCTAGGTACAGGAAGTGACGCCCCGGGGTCCCAATCTTTCTCTAAGCCAAGTTGTTATGAGAACCGTGGCGAGGGCTGCATGGCACCAGAAGTCTCAGATATATCTAACGGTGCCTCTAGATTATCTGCCGTCCCTCTAGAGTATTCAGGGTAGCCAGGGTGAGGCGCACTGTTTTATGGTCTTCTGTTTGTCCTCACTAGTGAGATTTTTTGGATCGTTCTTTAAACTTCGAATTACCCCCCTCCCTCCCCCTTACCGGATTCAAATAACCCAGGACTGAGCCCTCTAACCTAACCTGACCTTTTGGTAATAGTAAATAAATTTCACCAACATGATGTGACTGTTAAACCTCATAAAAGTTTAAATTATTGTAAGGAAGTTATCTACTGCTCTGATTTATTGATTAATGATGAAGAAGAAATAAGGAATAATCTGTCCTATCTGGGTACCATTGCTGCCAAAGGGTTTATAGTCGTAAATATAGTGTTTTAATTCCATCTTCTACGGTTATACTAACATTTAGAAAACAATATATTCCAGAACAAATTAAAGAAGGTTACCTGAATCTAAGGGTAAAACCATACATAAAGACCCCCTGTAATTTCAGAGATTTCAACTATCAGAACTGATTTCAACTGTCAGAGATATGGCTACGTATCGCTCAAATGTGATCTTCCATCTGCCTGTGCTTCATGCGGCAAATCCTCCCACGTTGATTCAGAATGCTCTCTTTCTCAAATATGCTCAAATTTCAGTGGTCTCTCCTAGATGCAAGGGATGTCCCAAATACAAAGAGGAATCTGCCATGCAAAAAATAAAAGTGACTGAAAAGCTATCGTGCTTTGAAGCCCGTTCCAAGTTCGTTCCCTTTCAGCTCCTTTACATCAAAGTTCAAACCCTTTTTTTCTCAAGTTGTAGGCAATCCAAACTCTTGCGTATCCATAGCAGCCCAATGCGACATGCCTCTAATTGGGCCTCTCCATCAGAGATATCCTTACAAATTGTCTATTCCCCAAAAAAATCCTCTTCATCTCAAAATTACTCTAAACCCTCTTGATCTTTAATCCCCTCTTGTATTCCACTTTATATCGCCAACCCAATCTATTTCTTCTTTATTCTCCCAAGCCTTAAGCATCATCTGGTCTCATCCCCCGTTAATAATTCCCAAAAATCGTATTCAACTAGCAAATCCAATATAAAAACACTAACAAAATTCTCTAGTTGTAACTCTTTAAGCAGTGAGATGGAAACAGATCACTTATCGTCTCAAACTTTGGAGACTAATACATCAACTAATACAAACTAAATACATTAAATGATCATCCTTCTAAAAGTTCAAAAAGCAGATCCTTTCCAGTAGCAAAAAGTCAGGCAATAGATCTTGAACCTCACACATCCACATTTAAGTCTCTTATTCAATAGAATGTTAATGGCATGGCACTCAGACAGAATGGACTGAGACTCCTTATAGATAAATTCAACTCTTCTTTTTTGTTACTTTAGGAAATTAACCTTAAACCTGAAGAATCAATATCAATAAAAAATTGTCTGAAAGAATCGGATATATGCTGACCGAGCTTTGGGAGGCGTTGCTATTTAAGTTAATTCCTCAATGATTTGTAACCCATCCCCCTTACCTATCTGGAAGTTGTAGCAATTAGAACATTTTTATATTGTCTAATCACCATTTGCTGCATTTACATTCTTCCTTCTCTGCAATTTGAGTCAGATGACATTGTGTCTGAGTCGATGAAATTTTTCGACTTCTTGCCCCTTTTGTTATATGTGGAGACTTCAACGCCTATCATGAAGATCTTCTCATTTGGGCTCTTGGGGAGACATGCGCTGAGTAATCAAGCACCGTTCAATGCAACCAATCTTAATTCATTATCGTCCACACACATTTGTTCGCATTTCAGGTCCCTTAGCTGCAAAAACCTGCCTTTCTGCTCCTCTTCGGTTGTATTCACTTTCATTTCGAGTACTCTAGAGGATCAGAATGGCAGCGACTACATCCCCATTATCCTATGTTCTAGCTCCCGCCTGTTCGACCGTCTCCACGCATAATCTACAGATTGCCCAGCTGACTGGCACCTTTTCCGCTCTCGTTCTCTTTGTCCTATGTCTCCCATAGAAAGAAATATCGACCGGTTTGTCACATCCATTTATCAAACAACGGTAGTCTACATTCCTACTAATTGTTTTATTCAATCGAGACCTGTGATCCTAAGATTGAATTCAGTCTGTCGTGAAGCCCATTGTTGGCTTGGAGAATGACATCTGGAATTTCGTTTCCAACGTTTCGTTCCAAGAATGACTGAGGCACCGTCTGGTGCTAAAACGTTATTGCCACTTTTGCATTCGTGGGGTGTGAGAGGACCCCTTATACCTTTAAAATATATATCTGACAGAATCTTTCAGGCACGAGTACAGCCTGTTACACTGTTCTCGAATACATGCTTATGATTTTTGAAACTTTCATATCCATCCGGATATATATATATATATATATATATATATATATATATATATATATATATATATATATATATATATATATATATATATATGCCCACAAGGTAGAGTAACGGAACCGTGGAGGAAAAATATTACAGAAATCTTTCACCCATTCTCCACGTGGTGCCACCGATCGCCTTCGCCGAACTGTCAACCATACGACGTCACGTGCCTCTCCGGACTGCTTTCCTTGCGTTCGTCTAGAGCTCGTTGACAGTTCGGCGAAGGCCACCACGTGGAGAATGGGTGAAAGATTTCTGTAATATATATATTATATATATATATATAGTATCCTGTAAGTCTGCCCTAAATTGGTTTAAACACATTCCGTCAATGAAAACAACAAAATGATAGCCTTCGTAGGGAACATTATATCTAAAGCTAAGCGCAATTCTTGGAATTAATTTGCCAAATCCCTGAATTCTGTCATCGCCTCATGAATTTTGGAACAAACTATAGCGCTTGCAAGCCAAACCCTGTGGTCGCATTAGAGATCTACTGGCGAATTAAAATTGGATTTTGGAACACTCTTTCATATCCAAGTGCCTTGCTTTTCACTTTTCCTTGGTCTCAAGCAACCAAACGACCCTGGATTTCCATAAGCACGTTTGTTCCTCGATTAATTTCCCTATTTCTTCTACAGAACTGTCCAAAGCTATTTACAATATTAAACACTCTGTTTCAGGTCCGGAGTGAATTCTTATTCCAATGATAAAAACTTACCCTTACCAACCATCTAGGAAAGGTGATGCAACGCATGGTTTATTTCAGACCGACCTGATATCTGTAATCCCATTCTTTCCTCCATTAAAATCAACTCGGTTTCAGACCACACAGATCAACTATCGATTATATTGTGGGCTTGGAGAATGACATCTGGAATACTGTTTCCAACGGTCAGCATCTTGTAAACTGTATCCCTTAAAGTTAAAAATGCCTATGGCACTGCCTAGTGCTAAAACGTTATTGCCACTTTACACTCGTAGGGTGTGGACCCCTTCTAACATTCATAAAAAAATGTATATCTGACGGAATCTTTCAGGCATGAATAAATAGTAACCTATTTGACACTTTTCCATTACAAAATGATCTTTCACAGGGGTCTGTTACAGCCAATATTATTTAAATGTTGCTATCGACTGTATTTCGCCCTTGTGAAATCATCAAATCATAGTCCATCCATTTTTGTAGGAAAACGCACCTGTTCTTGACTACATGCTTTTGATTTTTTGCAACTCTCCAATCCCATCCGTTGGTTCAATGAAATTTCTGGGTATGACCCCAGATATTAGACTAAAATGGAAAATCATTTTATTTTCTTAAAATTGCAGCTAAATAAAACTCTGAATAAAGTAAAACGGCTTTCCAACCAGAAATAAGGGTGCGACGCTGAATCTCTTCTTCAAATAAATAAATCCCTCATTTGACGCAGGATCGACTATGGATATATAGCTTTCATATCTGCCTCCAAGACGTACCTAAACACATCAATGTCATTCAGAACTCGGTCCTCAGAATGACACTGTGAGCCTATAGAACCAGCCCAAGATTGCATTGTTCTGCAAAGGTGGCCCCTCTCAACTATAGAAGATTGGATCTTTTAATAAAACACCTTGTCCACCTCCAAAGTAGACCCGTCGTTCCTAGGTACCAATTATTTTTCAAATGCATTTATGTTCCAAACTATCTCATAGACCATCGCTCAAACAGTTCTTGATGAATCCTCGTTAAATATCTTCTTGACATGAGTATGGCTCTTCTTCCTACTCATCGATTTTCTCACGACGATCTCCGGCCTAGCGAGCTTCCGATAATGTATCCTTTATGTGAGATCCCTTTAACCGTGTCCCATGCTCTGGTAGAATGTGACTCCATCAGATGAGAGGCTCTTGGAGTTGTCTTTCCTGGAGATTTCCCATCTGCTCTATCTCAGAAAAATTTTAAGTCTCTATTTGAGTATTTGCAAGCATCCTCCTCTGAATCAAGTTTAATAGCGCCTTTATCAGAGTACTAATCATAATATCCCTCATCAATCTACGCTGATTATCGCACATGCCCGTTATAAGTCCTAACATCCTGACGCCATTTTGTAAATCACCACCACCACTATTTTCATCTAAAAGCAAATGACCATTATACCTCAATAGCTATGCGGGCTGCCAAATGACCTTTAGATGCTGACGCAATCATAAAACTTCTTAATTTATTCATTCAACTCGTGAATGTGGCTTTTAATGCAGAAACCCAAAAACGAGAGAAACTCGGTTGAAAATTATTCATGTACAGCAAGTAACACGAATATAATTTTAATCAAGGTTTGACTAAACTCATAGAAATCTCGACGCGAGTTTCACTATTCATGTTGGCATCATCAGGAGATCATTCAATTTAATTACCAAATAATTTGTTTTCAACGCATGTCAAATAATTAAAAGTAACTAATTCGGTGTTTAATGTAAATATTTTTAAGTTAACATCAACGGTCATATAGGAGTTATCTAAAGATTTAACTGTCTAATTCAACAACTATTATAATTTCTTTCATGTCTATAAGACGTAAATAATGAAATTAAAGTTATTAACTATTCATGGAAAATGATTGACAAGCAATGCGTAAAGTATAAACTAATCAATATCCTATATAATATTATAGTTACCTCTGAACTATGTATTACTATTCAATATTTTAATGAAGTCATATTTTTGTTACAGGTATAATTAATCATGAAATAATA
>JARFXV010002128.1:0-84609 GCA_031761425.1 Cosmopolites sordidus | reverse complement strand
ATTGGCTGTGCAGATTGAAAAATCTTCCAATTTTAAGTCCATGTGTGAATAACAACCTATGATACATATGTCGGGTGAATATAGTGCTCAACATTAATAGAATTATAAATATTTTTAAGTGGTTATGCAACTAATAAAACATGAAAAGTGCTATCCGATCATTTTAAGAAAATCAATACTTTTAATGGTATTTAAAATATATTATTAGCTTTTATGTGTATAAAGTTAAAAACTATATTCAAAAATTATTATTATTATCCAAAAAAGGGTTTTATATTTGTTGTTATATTGAGGGTTAACTTACTGAATATTTCTAATTAAAGTAAAATACCACGAAAACGTTCGGATTTATCAATAAGTAAACCATGATGATATTCATTTGGATTATTAAGTATTTTTTTGGAGAGAGGATACTTCATCCCTTTTTTCTTCTATAGCCTACCACCACGGACCAATTCCTACTGATAACGGTCAGTTGTGATCCACTGACCAGATTTATGCAACTTATATTGCACGTCGCCCTGTTGATCTCACCATATACACAATAACACCGTGTGTATTTGGCCTTGCAGTACTTATTGATGGCCTTCCAGGATTAACTTTAAAACTGTTGAATTTTTGAAGGGATTCAACCTATTATGACTGAATGGAATGGAATATCTGATTTGTAACCCATTAGTTTTATAAATCCTCATCAGTGTGGTTTTGGATCTATCACATTATCCTCACTGCCTTCTTTTTTAACAATTTCCATTCCCTAAATCATTCAAGTGATTCAGTCAGTAGCGCATTAGACGTATTAAACATACCATTAATGATAGTGCCATGGTAGCAATATCGTCGATTACTATAGAGATAAGTTGAGAAAAAGAAATGCATCTTAAAACACCAAGATCTCAGGCTTTCTGAACAAAGATAAATGCTTTTAAACTTTCAACTGGACTTTTCATAAATATGAATTTTAGTCGCCATATGGGGAAATCACTAATTCTTCTTTAATAGTTATTTTTTGAATTAAATCGGTTCTGATATTTAAAGTGACCAGATCGATCCAGTGTCTTCAAATTTGTACAAAAAGCATTTATGAACTAGTTTACTTTTGTTTTGTATAAAACTTTTTACCACCTCATCAGAAAATGGGTTTTAGCAAGTTGCGCATTCACCAATCAAGAAAAAGATCCAAAACAATCTATTTTTAGTTTTAAATAGAGATAAAAAGATATTAAGAAAATAATTTGCACTCTGTTCCAAACTCTCCTTGAGAGCTCTTTTGCCCGTTTCAAAATGGATTTTGTTGAAATTACATGCGTTGGTTCCTTTATTTTAAGAAGATAAATCAAAACAGACATTTTTGGACCCATTTCTTGATTAACAGAGAGCTCATACATGGACAGTCTTATAAATTGACAGTTTGAAGAGATATCTATACTAATTTATTAATTATTTCTATAAATTGGGTACTTTTTATTCTGTGAGGCATCTTAACCCTCAAGAGAAGCACTGGATAAGGGATACCCAGGGGTGAATTAAAAGTCTTTTTCTTTATACTGCAGATCCCCACCATAGCTATTTTAAGATGTGAATACTAACAAAAATATAAACGACCGTAGTCAGTCTATGCGTATACGCCGCCCAGTGATGTTGTTGTGTCAGTGTTTTTTGTTTGTTTTTGTTATTTTTTTTTATTTAAATAACTTTTTTGTACAAATAGTGTTTTTTTTTCGATCTTACCTTACCTCAGTTTGTGGTAAATAAATCATAAATATTAGATTTTCCATAGTATTTTTATTGAAAACTTTGATTTTTACTTTTTTTTACATTTATTTATCGGTTTCTTTCATTTTCTATTTAGCTCAAAATGAATATGCGTTCTCGTAGTCGCTGTGCATCTGAAGTAGAAGCGTTGTGAAGCAGCTGATATTTCGACGACAAAAGTAGTGAAAGCGAGACCGAATAGGTCTTTGAAGGGCATCATACCAGTGAATTTTACCTAACTAAATAAATATATTTTTTAAAATAAAGTTAAATTATGTTATAAGTATCTGAAGTACATTAAGTATACTTTTAAATGCCGTTTCAAGAAAGTATTTATCTATTTATTTCGCCTAGATATAATAGTTTGAATAAAATACCTCATTTTAAGGTTTTTTTTATTTTTGCTGATTTTTGGAACATTCTATAGATATAGTTTTTTTCAATACTGATTGAGGTTTAAATAAAAAAAATATATTAAATCGTATAATTTTATCAAAAGATATTAATAATCAAAGACACACATAGGAGCACATGGGTATGGCATACCCACGTGCTCTTGAACTGGGAAGCACTAAAGTGTCTCTTGAATGTTAAGTATAAATTTGCCATTGTTTTATGTAGAGTTTGACCACCTTGTTTGCCGCCGTGCTAAACACAGAGGTGGTAACTTACGTTTTTCTCAAAAATGAGTTATGGCTCTAAGATGATATAATAACAATTGATTTAATCTATTTTTTATCATAATAAAATTACTCTATTAAATTTGCCGTATCTTCTTTAAAGTTGTCAATTACTACAATTAGCCGTCTATCAATTACTAAGATATTTGAGTCGTAACTAAAAAAATTACGATAAAATGCCTTAGTATTAACGAGGTACGTTTATTTTACCATAGTAAAGGTAAGTTACGGCAAACGCCTTTAGTAATCGTTGTGGAAAACCATCGGGATTTTTGTTGACAATTAAATTACTTCATCCAGTGCAATATTTTATTATTTTAATAAATATTTTCACGAAAAAAAAAGATCGAGGTACGTAAAATGATATATTATTCGTTGATTTATAATTAATAATAAATCTTTTTTCGTCATTATTAAATTTTATTATGCTGGTCATGATTTTTAGGTTATTTTTTTAGTTAGTAGATACTGTAATGTACTGCAGAAGTAATACAACCTTTAATTGTAATAATTTCGCATCGCATGTAAGGTGTTTTTTTGGTGATGATGGATTGTGATGGACAGGACAGGTGATGATGGATTGTTTTTCACCAGTAAATGCATTCGCGGGTAGTGATGGTGCAACTGCCGTTCTCGGCAGTTCCTGAGGATTGATGGCCTCTGACGGTGATGAGTCTGAGGGTGCGGCAGTAGCTTCCGAAGGTTTGTCTTCTTCAGCGCCTTGGCTGGCCTTATTTTTCCTCCGCTGTCTGGTTCTGGAGGAAATCTGATGATTTCTTTTTGTTAGAAGCGCGGTGTCTGGGCTTCATCTTCGAGGGCCGAACCGGCCTCTTCTTCTGGGAGTGCGGTTTTGTTGGATTCTTCGATTTCTTGAGCTAACGTGTTGCCAAAGATCTGCAGTCTTTTGTTTTCTTGCTTTAGGGTCGTGAGCGTAGATGTGGGCTTGACTATTGTTTGTTGTTTTTGGGCGAGTTTATCCTCTAGTTCTTCATTTTGTGTGGATAACCCGTCGACTTATCTTGTTACATCGTCCTGCCATTTGAGTACTTTCCCGATGCATTCTGCGTTTGTCTTGAACCTCGATTCTAGTTCGAGTCTGGATATTTTTTGCTTTGAAATAAAGCTTCCGGAATTCAGCTATCGCGTGCCGGCGAAAGTGAATCCGCGAACGCGGCAACTAAAAGAATACTGTACGATAACCGCACCGAACGCACGGAAGCGATCGAAAACACGTCCGATCTCAACGGCTGCCAACACTGAACTAATGTTCCATTTCGTCGCCTGTTACGGCGAATATATTGTGCATGATTGACAAAGAGTGAAATTGTATTGTGATAAATAGTAGGTGCCAAGTAATTAAGTCATTTTACATGTTTTTTTTCTGGGAATTCTCAGTACCCTTACTCGGACTGTTTTTTGACATATTTAATAGCGGAGAATGGTTGAAGTCTATTTGGTCGTTAAGAAAGACATGTCTATATTTATGACTGTTTATTTCCAAACATTCTAGTAAATTCAGTTTGGTACCCGTATTTTCTTATTTTCATTTTAAAACCATTATTAAAAATATGTTTTTCTTTAATAAGATCTTACGCGTATGTTGAGTCTATTTTATTATTCACTTAGCTGCGATTCTGAGTTTAAATGAGGTAGATCATTTAAACTCTTTTTTTGTTTGTGCTATATAAACTTTATTGCACGAGTCACAATTCAATTGGTAGACGCCTGATTTATTGTCTTCCTCCGTTTTTTGTTTTTAGTTTTTTAAATTTTTCTCAAAAAATTGTTGCTTTTAAAGGCTACATTTATGTTAATGCTGTTAAGGTGTTTTTTAAGTTTTTCAGATATATGCCCATAATAAGAAATAATTTTAAATCCAAATTCTTTCATTTAAATCCTAGGGTAGATTTCCAAATGGGCTTTATTTTTCTGTTTTTTAGTTGGATGTATTGTGAATCGTGACATTAATGTGAGAAGGTTTATGGTAAATCGAAAACGAGAGCTTATTCGAATTTTTAGAAATCGTTAGATCCAAAAAGTTTACTGAACTGTTGGTCTCCATTTCCGCTGTAAATATAATGTTTTTATGGATTGAATTTAGATATAATAACAAAGCATCCAACTATTTGTCACAATACAATTTCATTCTTTGTTAATCATCTGAAGAAGCTACAGTGCATCGAAACGCTTTAAGTTTTAGAGAAAAATATAAGTGGAAATTACACAACTTTGTTTTATTTATACAACTTATGTTTTATGTTGCGACTATTTATGCAATATCCGACCAAAGGACTTAGGAAAGGACAACAAAAATATAGTGGGAACAAATGCGAATGAGGAGAAAGAGACGTTCCCATATAGTAACTACTTTCCTTGTTACAAAATGGACGCGTTGTTCTTGCTTCTATTGTGTCTAGTTTACTTATCCAACACCGATTCTTCCAACACTTTTGTTATTGTTTGCACATTCAGCTAGATTAGACCACGTTTTAGATTATAACAATTTCACTTCATTATAACTGTATATAGACTTGATTGGAACAACTTTTCTAGAAACTAACAAAAGATGTAATACTTAATTATGGTTATTAATGTCATTCTTTTTTTTTTTTGACGTTAATATTCTATAGAGCTAGTATATACAGATTCTATTTTAGATATATTTTAGACAACTATTTTAGATATATAGTGGACTGTTATATGTATTCCAAACAAACGTTATCCTATTTCTTTCTATAATTTTGATTTGAAAATAATTATGACAAAAATATAAAACACAAACTTGTTTTAACAGATTCATGGTTGATACCATGATGTTTTCCTCCTCAACTCTTTTTCTCAACTGAATCAAAAATCGAAATTGAGAATTAATATTCATACAACCTTGAAAAATATTTCTTAATTCTTTTGCACATTAAGGCAGTTTCATCCTCATCTGAAATATGAGGACGTTGGTTTTGTTGATAAACAAACAACCTGAATTATTTGTCAAAATATGATTAAAATGGAAGTATAAAGTTTGTGTTATAATCATTTTTTGTATATTTTTGTAGGGTAATTTTGATTAACCCCTTGTTCAGACAATTTTGAGGAAATCCACAAACAGGATATTAAAGTTGAGACGGTTTAGATATGTCATTTCCTTGTATTAACTGCAATTTTTTACTACTTTAATTTACTGTTTAATCACCACTTTTGCTTAAAAATATTACTAATATTATTCTATAACCTCTATATTGTGACTGTTTTCCCTTTTCTGGTCTGAAGTTATTTTTAGTAATATAATAGTAATGTCTCTTGAATTTTTGTCACCCCGTATATGTCGATTTTGTTGTTTAGGCACTTATTTGAATGAGCATGCGTCTCATGTTTACTCCTCAACTCTTCCAAATGTCAAACACAAGAGCAAAACATTCAAATAATATGAACTAGATTAAATTTATAAAAAAAGTTTTATAAATTAATATATTATAAATTAATATATTAATAAAAATACTTTTCTGTAAATGTTTGAATTCGAAGTTAAGTTTCGAATAAAGGAAGAATTTCTATTATTTTTCAGAGTAGCAAAAATTCTTCAACGAAAGAAACATTATAAAATCTAGGAGCTTGTACTGATTGATCGCCTATCGATAAAGTATTGCAGACATTGTAAATATTAACGGCACTCATTGTTTTGTCATAATTGATGGCTTTTGCATCACCATATCTCACCATTACACACCGCACTAATTATTTGTCAATTTTTCGCAAAAAAAATGTAAACAAATACTATTCAAATTGAATAAAACAAATTTTTACTTTGTTATTTATCACTTTTTTTGACTTTGTTATAGCAGTTTCATAGTCAAATGTAACATTGTTTAGGAAACAAGAGTCAATAAATAAAATATGTGATAAAAAACAGTGAAACTTTGTTTTATTTAATTTGAAAAATGAACTATCACAAAGTAAGGGACAAATCAATCAATTATTTGAAATACTATTCAACAAGCACAACAAGCAATATTCATTAAATATAGCAACATGCGACTTTTCTAGCATTTTGACACTGAGTGTATGTCATTCGTACAGTATAACAATGTTTCAGATATGTATACCGGAATTTCTGCGAAAATATTATTTTGTTTCAGTTTTAATCGCTTGCTGTTGGGAAATTAAGTCTTTTTTTTTTAAATTTTAGGTGTAGCTCAATGCATATAAACATGAAGTCCATAGTGGGCTATTACTTTGTTTTATTTCTAATTTACTGTTATAACAATTGCTGTTATGGTCGAGAAGGTAACATTTTTGGGATAGTGGGTTTTGAATAGCTTTTATATAATTTATTTCAATTTTAGTGCCTTCTCCACCTCTAATCACTAACCAGTGTCTCACAAATGAGTTTCTGTTTAAAAAACAAGGTGAAAATAATAAACTGTTTCATTTAGAATGTGAAACTCAAGGAGAACCTGCTCCGAAGTAAGTCTGAACGAAACTCTTTAAAATGTATGCATTAATGCATTTTTTAGGTACTACAGGATTAAAAATGGAAATAAATTTGATTGGCAACCATACGATGATCATATTTCTCAACGAAGTGGCTATGGCACTCTTTCATTCATCAAACCAGTGTTTGACCGAAAACCAATACCGAATTGTTACATCTAGTTTGGTGTTTTTAAGACAAATTGAATTAGACTTTATTAGGACTACACCTTCGACTTTGTTAGCCCTTCCAAAAAACTAAGGTAAAATAGTAACAGGTCGCCTGATCATCAAGCATTTGATTAAGAACGACTGCGGAAATTATGGCTGCAATGCTACAAACTCATTAGGCTATGTCTACAAAGACGTATACGATAACCTGCAGGCGTTGTCGCCTGAAATAACGGAAGGACCGACAGCTACATATACCGTGGATAGTCAAAGCATTAATATAATAATAATAATAATAATAATAATAATAATAATAATAATAATAATAATAATAATAATAATAATAATAGTAATAATAATAATAATAATAATAATAATAATAATAATAATAATAATAATAATAATAATAATAATAATAATAATAATAATAATAATAATAATAATAATAATAATAATAAATAAAGTAAGGCAGGGGGCAGATAATCCGCTTGGTGAGTGGCGCCACCACCTTCCCGAGCTGAGAGGAGTAAACCTCTGGAAAAAAAAAAATCCCCAAGCTCAAAGTGGAAATCCATCGTGCCGAGGAGCTGAATGGCACAGGGTTAAAGTGTCTCGAACGATGTCTCCGGATACCTAGCGCCCTCCATTAGTAAATAGCTTTCCTAAGGTAAATCGGGGCTCTGCCTTGGGTGACCGTTTTTCCCTTGAACCCAAAAATTTTTTTTTATGGAGACTGAAACAGATAATGGTATTATACAAGGCGGTAGGGTTTTGCGGACAAGAACCCTTCGGAACCGTCGGCAGAATTTGTCCGGGGTTGGTGAATCTGGAGCGAGTGGCAGTTCTCAACTCTATGGCACCACAAGAATGGCAACGAAAAAGGTACCCGAGCAGCAATTTGAAAATCAAAGACTCGCACCACCGAGCACTTCATCACAAGATCAGTGCAGAATGCAGATTAATAATGAAATGGAAGACGGAAATGTCCCGGTTCTTGCTGGCTCGCCCCCCATAAGGAGGGCTGCCACTAGAACTGAACGCACTCCACGTATCAGATGGACACGCGAAATGAATATTGAGGTAATGCGTACCTACTATTACGTGAACCAGTGCGGAGATAAGCCGCTTCCTGGATGGAGAAATGCACTCTATCAAGAATATAAGAAGAGGTTCCCTGGAACTCGGCTGTCTGAGCAAAACTTAGCCGACCGTAAAAATATAATTTTAAATAAAAAGTATCTCACCGAAACAGAACTAATGAATGTCAAGAGAGAAGTTGGTAATGAATTACACCAGAACGTTACATATCAGCAACATGAAGAAGATAATATAGGCGTCCTCACCTTTACCACACAGGCCCAGCCTATAGAACAAACTCCTAATTTTCCACCGGAGGCCTCACCGTCTAGCAATGAGGAAGTGACCTTACAACAGAACTTGTCTAATGTACGAGAGAAGTTTTACAGTAATTTGGCCCATTTTATTGGGTCAAATCCACTAAATAGACCAAAAATTCCAATACTGCGAAATATTACAAAAGCTCGTATTACTCTAATGCAGATCAATAAAGTTCTGGAATCACATCTGGCTGGGATACTAGATCTGTGTGATATACATCTTGCGTTGTACTGTGCAGCAGTGACTGCGATCGAAATTTCAGGCCAAAAAACATACACCCCCAGTACGAGCAGGCATAATTTCCAGAAAAATACGCCTGCCTGGAAAACACGCCTTGAAAACAATATCGATGATTTCCGAAGGAAAGTCGACGTCATCTCAGAATACCTTTCTGGTAATCAATCAAGTAAAGTAATGAAAAAAATAAAAACAATTGCCAATAAATCTGGCATTGGCTTCGACGATCCAAACTTCTCCGAAAAATTATTGGATCTTAAAGATCGGTTTAGACAGAAAGCTAAATCTAAAGGGGCTAGGCTAGCAAGATATAACGAGCTAAAAAAACGAAAGCACCAAAATTCAGAATTCATAAATAGTCAAAAGAAATTTTATAGAGAGCTCGAACAACGCAGTAGCAGGTCAGAACTTGAGAATGTGGACATGTCCTCCTTTGCAGAATATTGGCAATCGGTTTGGAAAAGATCAGATGACTATGAAAAAGCGGCACCTTGGATTAAAACAATTGAACAGCACACAACTGCTCTCCCAGAAATGGAGTTTAACGATTTCACGGCGACTGACATTTGCACCGCCGTCAAGAAAACTCATAACTGGAAAGCTCCTGGACCAGATGGACTACATAACTTCTGGATTAAAAACTTTACGGCGGCCCACCGCCCACTTGCTAGTGCATTTAAAGAGGTATTGATAAATCCTGATACTTTCCCGAATTTTTTAATGGAAGGCAATACATATCTTCTGTACAAAAAGGGTGATGCTAAGCAACCCAATAACTACAGACCCATCACGTGTCTGTCAGTATTTTATAAATTGTTGACAGCCCTAATCAATGAAAAAATTTACAAACATTGTGATGAAAACAATATTTTTGAAGAAGAGCAGAAAGGATGTATAAGAGCAAGTATGGGATGCAAGGAACAGCTAACGATCGATGCTGTAGTTCTCGAACAAGCGCGGAAAAGAAAACGCAACCTAAACATCTGCTATATAGACTACAGGAAAGCCTTCGATAGTGTTCCACACGATTGGTTACTAGAAGTCCTGAAGATTTATAAAATAAGCCCTCCCATCATTAACTCCTTAAGGTGCCTAATGGGGAAATGGAAAACAAATCTCTTTATCGACCAACAATGCATTACAACTGCGAATATCGAGAGAGGAATTTTTCAGGGAGATTCCTTTTCTCCAGTTTGGTTTTGTCTAGCCCTAAACCCTATGTCTACATTACTGAACAACAGTAATATAGGATATAAACTAAACATGAGGAATCCACGAAAGCTCTCGCACCTACTATATATGGATGACCTTAAACTCTATGGAGAAACTAGAGAAAAACTAAACTCCTTAATAAAAATGGTCGAAGAATTTAGTAGGGATATCAAGATGTCATTCGGACTTGATAAATGCTCTACCATTAGCATTCAAAAAGGAATAGTCAACAATCAACATTCAACACACTGTAACATACAACAACTGGCACCAGAAGAATCCTATAAATATTTAGGTATACCTCAAAACGAGAAATTTAACCATAGCCAGTTAAAGAAAGACTTTTCTACTATGTACGAAAAGAGGCTTACAAAACTTTTAAATACCAAACTGAACAGTGGAAACCTGATTAGAGCGATCAATGGATGGGCAGTGCCAACTCTGACCTATTCCTTTGGTATTGTCAAATGGTCAGAAACAGACCTTGATGGACTGGATAGATTAACACGTCGAACATTGACAAAATTCCGATGTCTGCATCCAAATTCATCTATGAAGCGACTGTACATTCCAAGAAAGTTGGGAGGGAGAGGCCTCGTGAACATTAAGAACCTTTGTCTGAACCAGGAGAGTAAGATGAGAGAACGCTTCATTAATTCAAGCAGCACGCTAATGAAGTTGGTTGCTAAGGAGGACCGGGGTTTCACCCCTTTGAACCTAGATAAATTGAATCGTGTTGATGGTAGAACAACACTTACGGATTGTGTCCGTGAATGGAAACAACAGACACTGCATGGACGGTATCCAAAGTCACTCGAGGATGATATCATTGATGGACCATTGTCTCTAAAATGGCTGACCGATGGGCTGTTGTACCCAGAAACAGAAGGTTTTGCGACATCTATTCAAGATAAGGTAGTAAGAACACGGAACTATGAAAAGCATATACTACACATGGATGTTGTCGACCGATGTAGGAAGTGCGGTATAGTGGGGGAAACGATTGAACACCTTATCGGTGGGTGTGCAGTTCTAGCCCCTAATGCTTATTTAGGAAGACATAATCAGCTGGCGAAAATTATACATCAGCAAATTGCATTAAAGTATTCGCTATTAGATAACGCACCTGCTCCATATTATAAGTACTCACCTTCTCCCGTATTGGAATCATCTGATTCAATCCTATACTGGGACAGACCAATCACAACAGATCGAACGGTCGATTATAATAGACCAGACATTGTTCTAATTAGTAAAAAGGAGAAAAGGGCTTTTATAATTGACATCGCAGTGCCACTCTCTCATAATATCAGGAAAACCGAGTTGGAGAAAACCACTAAGTATGAAAACCTTGCGTACGATTTGAAAAACCAGTGGAAACTGCATAAGGTAGAGATAGTGCCATTTGTTATATCCGCCGAAGGCCTAATAAGTAAGAACTTTTCAAAAAATTTGAAGAACCTTGGTATCTCAAAATCGATTGCCATAGTGGGACAACGTGCAGTGCTCTTGCAGACGTGCCACATTGTTCGTAAAATTTTATGCTAAGTGAGAGGAGTTGAATTGCTTTCTCATTTTGGCATTGTAATATAGACCAGCCTAGGCTGAGATGCTGAGTTCAGTACGAGGATAATAATAATAATAATAATAATAATAATAATAATAATAATAATAATAATAATAATAATAATAATAATAATAATAATAATAGTAATAATAATAATAATAATAATAATAATAATAATAATAATAGGATGGCAGGGGGCGGTTAGTCCGCTTGGTGAGTGGCGCCACCACCTTCCCGAGCTGAGAGGAGTAAACCTCTGAAAAAAAAATCCCCAAGCTTAAGGTGGAAATCCATCGTGCCGAGGAGCTGAATGGCACAGGGTTAAAGTGTCTCTAACGATGTCTCCCTATACCAAGCGCCCTCCGGTAGTAAGTAGCTTTCCCATGGTAAATCGGGGCTCTGCCTTGGGTGACCGTTTTTCCCTTGAACCCAAATATATTTATGGAGAATAAATCACATAATATTATACAAGGCGGTAGGGTTTTGCGGACAAGAACCCTTCGGAACCGTCGGGAGGATTTGTCCGGGGTTGGTGAATCTGGAGCGAGTGGCGGTTCCCAACTCTATGGCACCACAAGAATGGCAATGAAAGAGGCACTCGAACAACAATTAGATCATCTAGCAACACCAAAGACTTTACTACAAAATCAACAGAGAGCGGAAATTAATAATGGAGTAGAAGATCAAAATACCCCGGTACTTGCTGGCTCGCCCCTAATAAGGAAGGCTGTCACTAGGACCGAACGCACTCCACGTATCAGATGGACACGCGAAATGAATATTGATGTAATGCGTGCCTATTACTACGTAAACCAGTGCGGAGATAATCCGCTCCCTGGATGGAGGCATGCACTCCACCAAGAATATAAAAAGAGGTTCCCTGAAACTCAGCTGTCGGAACAAAACTTAGCCGACCGTAAAAATGTAATTCTAAGGAAAAACTATCTAACCGAATCGGAATTAATGAACATCAAGAGAGAAATCGGTAATGAACTACATCAAAACATTACATATCAACAACATAAAGAAGATACTATAGACGTTCTTAACTCGAATACCGAGGAGAAACAAGTAGAACAAACTCAAAATGTATCACCAGAAGCATCATCGTCTAAAAATGAAGAATCAATCTCGCAACGTAACTTTTCTAACATACGAGAGAAGTTTTACAGCAATTTGGCCAGTTTTACTGGCTCAAACCCATTGAATAGACCAAAAATTCCAGTACTGCGTAATATTGCAAAATCACGTATTACTCTAATGCAGATTAATAGAGTTTTGGAATCATATCTATCTGGGATGACAAATTTAAGCGATATACATCTTGCATTATATTGTGCAGCAGTGACTGTCATCGAAATTTCAGGTCAAAAGACTTACACCCATAATGCGGCTGGTCGTAGTATCCAGAATAATACACCTGTCTGGAAAATGCGCCTTGAAAACAATATCAATGAGTTCCGGAGGAAAGTTGACATTATCTCAGAGTATCTCTCTGGTAATCAGTCAAATAAAGTAGCGAGAAAAGCAAAAATAATTGCCAATAAATCTGGCATTGACTTCGATGATTCAAACCTGACAGAAAAATTGTTGGATCTAAAAGATCGGTTTAGGCAAAAAGCTAAATCGAAAGGAGCCAGGCTAGCAAGATATAATGAACTAGAAAAGCGAAAACATCAAAATTCAGTATTTGCAAACAGCCAAAAGAAATTTTATAGACAACTCGAAGCAGAAGGTAACAGCAAGTCAGAACTTAAGAATATCGATGTGTCTTCCTTTGCGGAATATTGGAGATCGGCTTGGAAAAAATCAGACTGCTACGAAAAATTGGCTCCTTGGGTTAAAACCATTCAAGAACAGACAAATGCTCTCCCAGATATGGAGTCTAACGATTTCACAGAGATTGACATTTGCACTGCTGTCAGGAAGACTCACAACTGGAAGGCGCCTGGACCAGATGGATTGCATAACTTCTGGATTAAAAGCTTTACAGCCGCCTATCCCGTACTTGCAAATGCATTTAAAGAGGTTTTAATAAATCCAGACACTTTCCCTGACTTTCTAATGGAGGGCAATACATACCTACTGTTCAAAAAAGGGGACGTTAAGCAACCCAATAACTACAGACCAATCACATGTCTGTCAGTGTTATATAAACTGTTCACAGCCCTACTCAATGAAAAAATCTACCAACATTGTGATGAAAACAACATTTTTGAAGAAGAACAGAAAGGATGTATAAGAGCAAGTATGGGCTGCAAGGAACAATTGACGATCGATGCTGTAGTTCTTGAGCAAGTGCGAAAAAGAAAACGCAACTTAAATATCTGCTATATAGACTACAAGAAAGCATTCGACAGTGTCCCTCACGATTGGCTGGTTGAGGTTCTGAATTTCTATAAAATTAGCCCCCAGATTATTAATTCTTTAAAGTGCCTGATGGGGAAGTGGAAAACGAATCTTTTTGTCGGCCAACAATGCATTGCTGCTACAAATATCGAGAGGAGAATTTTTCAGGGAGATTCCCTTTCTCCAATTTGGTTCTGTTTAGCATTGAACCCTTTGTCCACACTACTCAACAACAGCAATATTGGATATAAACTTAACATGAGGAATCCAAGAAAGCTCTCTCATCTACTATATATGGATGACCTTAAATTATATGGAGAAACTAGAGAAAAATTAAACTCATTGATAAAAACGGTTGAAACATTCAGTAGGGATATCAGAATGTCATTCGGACTGGACAAATGCTCTACCATTAGTATACAGAAGGGAAAGGTTCAGAGTCAACATTCAACACTTTGTAACATACAACAACTAGAACCAGAAGAGTCCTACAAATATTTAGGAATACCCCAAAAGCATAAACTTGATCATAACCAGTTAAAGAAGGACTTTTCCACTCTATACCAAAAGAGACTTGTAAAACTTTTAAACACCAAACTGAACGGAGGAAACCTCATTAGAGCGATCAACGGTTGGGCGGTGCCAACTCTGACATATTCTTTTGGCATAGTTAAATGGTCAGAAACTGACCTTGATGAACTCGATAGGTTGACGCGCCGAACATTGACAAAGTTCCGATGCCTGCATCCAAACTCATCTACGAAAAGACTATACATCCCAAGAAAGTTGGGGGGTAGAGGCCTTGTAAACGTAAAAAATCTCTGTCTCAATCAAGAAAATAGAATGAGAAAACACTTCCTTGATTCAAACAGTACGTTAATGAAATTGGTTGCAAATGAGGATCGGGGTTTCACCCCACTGAACCTAAATAAACAGAATCGTATTGATGGCAGAACAACACTCACGGACTGTGTTCGAGAATGGAAAGGACAAGCATTGCACGGAAGGTTTCCTAAGTCACTCGAAGATGACACCATTGACGAACAATTGTCTCTGAAGTGGCTGACCGATGGACTCTTGTACCCAGAAACAGAAGGTTTCGCGATATCTATTCAAGATAGGGTAACAAGAACAAAACACTATGAAAAGCACATACTGCATTTGGACGTAGTCGATAAGTGCAGGAAATGCGGTACTTTGGGGGAAACAATTGAGCACCTTATTGGCGGTTGCCCGGCCCTTGCTCCTAATGCTTATTTAGGACGGCATAATCAGCTGGCAAAAATTATTCATCAACAAATTGCAAAAAAATACTCGCTATTAGAAAATGCACCTCCTCCATATTATAAGTACTCGCCTTCTCCTGTACTTGAATCATCCGATACCATTCTTTACTGGGACAGACCAATCACTACTGATCGAACGGTTGATTATAACAGGCCGGATATTGTTCTAATCAACAAAAAGGACAAGAGGGCTTTTATAATTGACATCGCAGTGCCACTATCTCACAACATTAGAAAAACTGAGATAGAAAAATCCACAAAGTATGAAAATCTGGCATACGACTTGAAGAACCAGTGGAAACTGAGTAAGGTAGATGTAGTGCCCTTCGTTATATCCGCCGAAGGCCTGATAAGTAAGAGATTTTCAAAGAACCTCGAGAGCCTCGGGATCTCGAGATCGATTGCCATAGTGGGACAGCGTGCCGTGCTCTTGCAGACGTGTCACATTGTTCGTAAGATATTATGCTAGGGTGAGAGGAGCTGAATTGCTTTTTCATCTTGGCATTGGAATACCGGCCAGCATGAGCTGAGATTCTACAGTAAGGATGAGCAGAATAATAATAATAATAATAATAAATGTCTTTATTACTCAATCAAATGTTAAAGGATAGGAAATAGGCAAAAAATACAAATTATAACAACCTATATACGAAACTAAAACATAGAAACAAAACAAGTAACAACAAATAACAAATAACAAGGAAAATAACTCAAAAGATTCATCAATGAAAAAAAAAGAAGGTAATCATAAAATAACATACAAGGCTCTATCTCTGCGCTGATAGCAGATATTCCCTAAATTTAAATCTGATGTGCTTTCTGCAGAACATTAACTGACATCTCAAATCTCTACTTAGAGAGTTAAACAGTTTAACAGCATTGTAGCTGAAAGAACGATGAAACATGTCTGTGTTATAACGTGGCACCACAAGAAGGGCATCGTGACGAAGGTAAGAATCATGAATAATTCGGCGAAAACCTAATCTACTCCTAAGTGGAGAGAACGTAATCATTAAACGTTCAATACTCGATAGTAAGCTATACCTAAATAAAGAGTCCATCCTTAACCACCCCAAATCAGCTATTTTACCCGAAACATGATCATACTTGCGTAAACCACATACAAAGCGGCAACAAGAATTTTGTATCTTCTGGAGACGGGTTACGACATCCAAGCAAGGAAAATACACAGTGATACAGTAACGTAATTTTGATATTACAAGATTTTCACATAGTGCCTTTTTCATGTTAAAGGATAGTACATCTCTAGCAGCGTACAAAAGTTTTAGACTAGCATAACTTTGTCTTGTCAAATAAGTTATATGTTCACAAAAGCGTAACCTTTCGTCAACAACCAAACCTAAAATTTTTGCGCAGTTTACAATCTGGATTTTTTGCTGATTAATGCACAGTTTCATTTGAGAACATAGAAACTGCCTTTTCTTATTTGAGCTAAAAATAATAGCTTTAGATTTGGTAGGGTTCAAATGTAGGCAATGATTTGCAGCGAATGCAGAAATGTTGCAAATATCTTCATTAATGGTCTTGGCCTCACGCTCATAATCATCGCACACGAACTCCTTGTACAGCTGTGTGTCATCCGCAAAAAATGTGGATTTACTATTTACAATAACTGCATGTAAATCAAAGGTGTAAATTAAGAAAAGCAACGGACCCAATACGGATCCTTGAGGTATACCAGAACTTGTATTCAAGCTTGAAGATAACAGATTATTTAAAAATGTCCTCTGAGTACGATTGCTCAAGTACATATGAAGAAAGTTAAGTGATGTTTCGTCAAAGCCAAGATATCCACATTTAGCAATCAATAGAGCATGATTAACTGTATCAAATACCTTACTAAAATCCAACAAAACAAGAGCGGTCGCTTTTCCATCATCCATAGAACGACAAACATCGTCACATAGAGAAAGCAAGGAAGCTTCCGTACTGTAGCCCTTTCTAAAACCAAATTGAGTAGCAGGAAGTATATTAATATTAGTTAAATACTCATTAATTCGGTTATACACAGCCCTCTCCAGAATCTTAGACTAAGTCGGCAACAAGCTTATTGGCCGTAGATCGCCAAACTCAGACGGATTAGAACTTTTAGCAAGAGGAACTACAAGAGCCTCTTTCCACATTGAAGGCGAAAAGCCACACACCAAACAACAGTTTATGATATGACATAAATACTTGTCAATAGCAGGCATGCATAATTTTATCATCTGCAGAGTCAAACCATCAAACCACCTTTGACATTAGATTTCATCACGTGTACAATATTTAATAAATCACATATTTCGACTGGTTTAAAAGTGAAATTAAAGGCAGCATTTTTTTTATTAGTGTTATAAAAATTTAGAGTAGAAGTTGATGGACTGCTTGATTCAAAGACAGAGACAAAATATTTATTAATATCATCGGCATTATTTAGATTATGAGGAATGTCAGCTGAGACTTTAGACTTACGAATATTTAAACTTGTAAGGGTATTATAAAAACTGGAGATACTTTGATTATTCAAATATCTCGAATATGCCGCTTTTTCTCTACGAATAGCACCCTTTGTGAAGTTTCTAAGATGTTTGTAATATTCCCAACAATCAGGGCTCCGAAATTTTTTGTAATAAGACAAGGCTTTATCTCTTTGCTTCATAAGTTGCTTTATGCTAGGTGTTAGCCAAGGAGCACGTGGTTTGGAAATAAATACTTTCTTTTCCGGAGCGTGTCTGTTGAATAACGATAAAATCCTGGAAGTAAGAAAATCAACTTTTTTATCAATATCTGCAAATCGAAAAATATTTCTCCAAGGGATCTTATACAGGTCTACATTAAATTCATCCATGTTAAAATTTCTGAAATCCCGATAAACAACGAATTTTTGCGCCTCTTTTTGAAATTTAATGCATAACTCACAGAAAACCATATGATGGTCTGATATATGGTCAACATTGTTAGTTCCGATACCCTTATATATCTCCGGAGTACTTACAAAAATGGGATCAATCAATGTCTCTGAATAGTTTGTAATACGTGTAGGCTCATTGATCAGTTGTTCTAGTCCATAGAAACCCAAACACATGCTAACTTTGTTGTTGTAATTAAAAAAGTTAACGTTCATATCACCGATAAGCAATATGTTGTTATATGAGGACGATAAAAATGACAGCACACTATCAAGGTAACCTATAGTTCGATCGATATGGGCCTTTGGTGGACGATAAATAACACCTAGTACCAATATAGTATGTCCTAAAGAAATTTTTAACCACATATCCTCTAAACAGACCCTCTGCTCATGCAAATCTTGAGCAAATTGAAGTACTTCACATTTATAGTTGCTCCTCACGAAAACTCCCACGCCGCCCCCACGACCTTCTCTATCCCTGCGATAAAATCTAAACTTAGGTATGTTTATCGACTCATTTATAATATTTGACGACAGCCATGTTTCAGTTACAGCAAAAATATTAAAGAAGTTTTCCGCAATCAGAGCTGACAGCTCAGCAAAATTATTCAAAATGGATCTAACATTCAGATGACCAATTTTTATTGAGCCAAAATCATTCGCCATAATTAATTTTATCCTTTAAACTAGATTTATAATGTAAGTAAATTGGACACGTTTTACTACTTGCAGAGTGATTTACAGGAAAATTTCTTTTCAGTTTTTTATTATGTTTAACACAATTAATACACACCAAAGCATCAGATTTATATGAATTCATCCTATGATCACCGGAACACTTAAGACAGCTTAGTTCTGCTTTACAGTCCTTCTCAAAATGGCCAAATGCACAACATTTATAACATTTGATAATGCGCAAATAATCAGAGACAGCAGACCCTATATACAAAAATTGTTTTCGTAACAAGGGAACACACTTTTCTTAATAAGGGAGGAACTTCTACAACTAAATGAGTTTTATTATGAAACTTCAAATGTGTGACTATCTTAATGTCAGTCGGATCAAATTCAGATAAATCATTCAAATCCAAAATATTATCCACTATCAAGTTATCTGTTGGGCCATCTAATCTAACATTTTTAACAATAAGACGCGGATTTAAAGATTTAGCTAAATTTATACTGTAGGAGTTACCTAGTTTTTCACTTAAATCAGATTTAACCCTATCTAAGGAATCCCGATCTGCACATCTAATAGCGATTCCCCCTCGTACTGTCCTGGTATCACTGATACAGGCTTTTATATTCCCCGGATTAAAATTAGTTGTAATAACCTTGAATATTTCGCTGCTGGAAACGTTTTCATTCTTATTTTTTACTATGAGGACCGATCGTTTATCTTCATTAGACTTAGTAATTTCACTGTACAAATCCACCGGACGATCACAAGTAGACAGTACCGAAGTGCCGACAGCAGTTCTGGAGGACATTCGATGTTCTTCATATGTCGCAATTAGTGATTTTTGAACACTATGTGAGTACTCTAATTCAGATATTTATTTATTTAATAATTCCATTTCTCTCTACAAACACTCAATCTCTTTGTGTAATACCTTAGTATCAGTAATTCTCCCCTCGTTCGCCAAAGCAGACTTGCTACTAGAACACCATTGATCCTTGCAATCGTCACAGAACCAAAACAGATTTCGATTCTCATTCACTATTTTACACCACGAGTCTTTCATATTAACACACGAAGAATGAAACGGTTTTTCACAATTTTTACATTTAATATGCTTGTTCGAAATTTCTCCGAGCAAACGCCACACACGTACACGTCGTCCGCCATCTTCCAATAAGCCGCCTAATATGACTTGTAAAGTCATTGGAGCTTCTAGACCCACCATAAAATAGATTCCCAATGGTAACGAATTAATAGGAGGCCGCTTTGAAGTTCAAGAAAGTGGCGGTTTGCTCATTTCCGAGGTCCAATTTGAAGATGGAGGCAATTATATCTTTTACGGAGAGAATAAAATTCATAAAACCAGTACCATCGCCAATTTATTTATTAAAGGTATTTGTTTTGTTTTCTGTATAGCTACAAAATCTGAATATTTATTTGTCGTGGGATTCATCCATAAATTCGTTTGGAATTAAGTCCTATAAGAGTGTCACAACTTCAAAATCAGGTACAATGATAACTACAAGTGATAATTCGGTCATTTTTATTTTGTCTTGAAGAACAAATAATATCTGGTGGAGTACCGTAAACTTGGGTTACTTTGGCACCGAGCCTTCGGAGCGAATTGCGGGTGTGGGAAAGGGAAGCGCTGACGCTAACCTGTCTGTGCGTGATTGAATTTTGTTACGGGAGGTTGCGTCTGTTACGGGGGGTTACGATCCATCGTAAATATGTTGGTGCATTAGGCGCGCGTAATTATCGCAATTATAGTGACGATGACCTGAAAAAAGCACTAGACGGTATTAAAAAAGGCATGTCTCAAGTCACTATTCAAGGCACTATTTAAAATTTATTAAGTGACACACACAATAAAAATGTTGGGGGTCCTTTTGCATTAAATCTCGAAGAAGAAACTTTGATTGTGGAAATTTTACGTCAAGTTGCTATATGGGGCTTTCCCATTGAACCTTGAGATTTGGGTATAGTAATACAAAAATATCTGGATAAAGAAGGTAGGACTATTAAAAAATTTAAAAAAAAATTACCAGGACCCAATTATATCGTGAACTTCATGCGTCTAAATAATCTCTCTAGCAGAACAGCATCTAATATCAAAAGAACTAGATATACTTTTGAAGTCGTTGAAGAAAATGGACTAACTAATATAGTAAGCACTTCCTCGTCTCACGCACGTGTTTTGGATTCATCTCTTAGTGATCTCTTACGAGAAAATCGGGGTGTGACGAATCAACGAAGTCGTCACCATGGTAAAAAAATCAGGCCTGGTCAAGTGATGCAACTGTCTGAAGAAAAACCGACGCAGTCAGTTGAGTCTCAATCAAAGAAGAAAAAAGATGACGATGTATGCTCTATTTGTAAAAGAAAATAGAGCACATATAAGGAGTAGACTGGTTACAGTGTAGCACATGCAAGAAATGGGGTTGTGGTATCTGTTATAAAGAGAGTAAAGATCCAGATTTTGTATGTGCATATTGTGAAGATGATGATTAATTTTTTGTTTCTTTTTTACTAAACCTGTTACTTTTAAGACATGTTGTAATAAAGACATGTTTAATACTTAATATTGTTTACTTTTTCACCCATTATTTTAAGTTACCTAGTCACAGTTAATTATAGATGTGCATTTGCGTTCACCTGCCAATGACACCCCAAACCCGGGGTAACTTTTTTAATGATTTAATAATTTTAATATCAATAGCACATATTTTTTATTAAAATGACTAAATCAAGAAACAAAAACTATGTTTATTAATATTTTTTTCAAAACGTTTGAAAAGGCATACATACAGTCTGTAAACACTGACATTTACATTTCAAAACTTGTGACACTCTTATTAGACAACACTTTATTTTTGTTTGAAATTACAAACTCATGACCTTCTATTTCAAATTTCTTGACTTGGGTTTTATTTGGTAAAGTGTGCGGACTTGGAATTTCTAATCAGCCTTCCTTCCAACAATATGTAATCAAAGTAATCGCTGTTAACGATGAAGGAAAGGCCAATGTTTCTCCACTAGAAATTATATGTTTCTCTGGTAAAAGCGAAGCAGAACTAGCCCCACAAGACGTTAATGTTGGTAATGTACAAAGTTTAACAGATGCCATTGTCAGTTCGATTCCAGTACCTTTAGATTTTGTTAAAGGTATTTTTGCTTATCTCAAAACATATTTTTGCAATAATACATTTAATTTGCAGGAAATTTCGAAGGTTACAAAAATCAAACTGAAGCGATCGATCTCCTGTCGGAAATGAAAGTCGAGTTCAAGGCGGTTCATCTAAAGTTCTTGTAAATAGTTTTATTCCTAATGCAAAGAACTGTGATCAAGTATACGGGTACAATTGAAAATATAACGGGCCTCCAAGTGAAACACTCAGTTTCCATACGCCAGAAGGTAATTTTGTGTATTCATATCTTTGGTTAAATTTGATCATCTTACAGTGCTAGGTATTCCTGGAGAAATTGAATCATTGGAAGCATCGCCTTTGGGGTACTATGGTTTGCTCTTAAAATGGGAGAAGCCTTAGAGACCTAACGGCAATCTTATTGGATGTAACACATTTTACACTGAAGTTGACAATACTTTAAAAGTACGAAGAGTAATTCCTAGAAATCCTCAAATTCAAGATCCAAATAGATTTATAGCAAAACTTGAAGGTAAAATATATTTTTTAAAGTTATACTTCTTTTAGCGAGTTTGGGAAAACAGATCAGAGTGTATTTTTAGCTGGGGACGAAGTTGCGCGCGCCGATGTAACACATAATTTATTTTCTTTTTAAAATTTTGACACCTTTGCCATTTGTAAAGACTTGTTTATAAACAAATTTCTGGAGGCTAACATTCTACAGTATTAGTTTATATTTATAAAACTTCATTCAAATTGAAGTGTATATTTATTTTCCGTTGTAAAGATTGTGTATCAAGATTTGAGGCTATATTTATGTAAGTATTATTTTTATGAGTAAAGTTATATGTCAATAAATAAATACATTTTGAGAATGTTGAGTTGGTAAATATTTAAATATTTCAGAAAATATATTAAAATTTGATTTTTTCCTGAATGAATGAATATATATATATATATATATATATATATATATATATATATATATATATATATATATATATATATATATATATATATATATAGCATTTGTTGTCGAAACACCGTCGAGTAAACGCTTTGGAAATGATGGATGAGATTCCATCGAAACGTCAGCGAAACCGTCCACCAGTATATATATATATATATATATATATATATATATATATATATATATATATATATATATATATATATATATATATATATATATTTATTTTTATTTCTATTAACCTTTATTTGAAAAACTAATACGTAATTTGATTTTTTCTAGTATTTACTTTTGTCTATTGGTCGTTTGCTCAGTTAAAATTTGTTTGAATGCATAAAAAAATATTTTATTAATTATGCCAAAGAAGTATAAGTTCTTACGTGCGTATATAAATACACACACGTTTTTTTTATTACTTAATGTTATTGAGTAGAACTGTAGAACAAGAGAAGCACTTCTGTGCTTTCCGAGCAGCACATGGGTATGGAATTTAAATTTGCAATTTAATATATTTTTTTTATTAAAACCTCAATCACTATAGAAAAAGACTATATCTATAGAATGTTCCAAAAAATAATAGTATTCCTAATACCATCAAAAAATCAGCAAAAATTTAAAAAATGTTAAAATGAGATGTTCTATTGAAACTATCATATCTAGGCGAAATTAATAGATAAAAACTTTAAAAAAGGAATTAATCAATTTTATAAAAAATGAACTATCACAAAGTAACGGACAAATCAATCAATAATTTGATAAAAACTTTCTTCCAACGACATTTAAAAGGGGACTTAATGTACTTTCAGAAACTTATTACATAATTTAGCTTTATTTTAAGAAATATATTTTTTTAGTTAGGTAAACTTCACTTGTATGATTCTCTTCAAAAACCGATTCGGTCTCGCCTTCACTCTCTTTGTCGTCGAAAATATCAGCTGCCTCATAACGCTTCGACTTTAGACGCACAGCGAGTACTAGAACCCGTGTTCATTTTGAGCTAAATAGAAAATGAAAGAAACCGAATACGAAAGAAAAAAAAATACTTTAGAAAATATAATATTTAGGATTATTTAAATATATTGAAATTGGAAAAAACTCTGACACAACAGCACTGGTTTGCGTATAGGCGGACTACGGTCGCTTATATTTTTGCTAGTATTCACATCCTAAGATAGCTATGGTGGGGTATCTGTAGTGGGGATAGTAAATTGTTTTCTTCCACACAAAGTCCCTCAACGTGGCTATTTAAAAAAGAAAAACACTTTTTATTCAGCCCTGGGTATCCCTTATCCAGTGCTTCTCTTGGGGGTTAAGACATTGCGGTCGTGACAGTAAGTGACAACTCCACCACAAAGAAACTAATTATAGTGTTCCGATAATTATATTGGAACACTATCTAACATCGGATAAGAATATTAAATAAAGTGACATCAAATTAAATAAAGTGACAGGATCACAAAACAAATATTAGATAAAGTGGCAGGATCAATAAAAAAACATTTTGTGACTTTCTCTAAGGCCAGACAATTTCGAAAATACTTTTTTCTATATAGCTTTCTATATATAGTGTTCAATAAAACAAACTAATTATAGTGTTCCAATAATCATATTGGAACACTATCTAACATACGATAAAAATATTAAATATATTGTAATTAGTTTCATAGAATAGGATCTATAAAAAAACATTTGGAAATCATTCCGAGTATTAATTATTTCGTTCTGTGAAGGGTAACGACTTTTTGGTAATAAGCAAATCATCAGTTGGCATTCTTAAGTATTCCTCTCTTCAAGTGAAGAGTCAGTAAAACTCTTCAGTGGAAGCAAACAGCCTTTGAGATTGTTAATTATTATTTTGGCGAAAAACCGTCCATTTGTGACAAAACAGTTGATGGTTTTGGCATCACCATAACGTACTAGCACGTATTGTAATATTTATTAGTCAATTTCTCGTCAGAACTCAAACAAATACCATATTCACCAGATATGCTTCATTGTGACCTTTTTCCTTTTTATCTCGATTTAAGAAACCAAGTGGATTGCATTGAAAATGGATTAATTTAAAGGATACACAATATATTTAAATGAGTAAATAAATAATTTTTTTGTTATTTAAAAAGTCACCTTTCTTTTGATCTTAGTAGTATATGAACGAATGTAGTATGCCAACGAAATCAGAAAAAGTATCGTGGTGAGTGATATAGACTCCGAAACTCGTCTGTGTGGGGTTAATAGACCCCACAACCAATTTGTGGGGTTAATAGAGGGGTAAGTTTTAAGTAATTTTTTTATACAAGAAATCTATCTTTTAAGATGAAATCTGTTACAACAATATACAAAGACGAGATCTGATCTAATATATACGTTAGCTTATAAATAATATACACACAATACGAGATCCGCTAGTGTTACCAGAGTGAATATGCGATACCAAACACCTAAAGCTATTTTGACTGAAATTAAACTATTTTGTTAACGCAAGCCGATTTTCTGTTCTGTAATGTTTAAAAGGGAATTTTTATGAATGTTGGAATTATGACATCTAAAAAGGTGAATTTTTATAAATAAGAAATTCTAGTTTAATAACATTCCTTATTATACATATACCTAAGAAGTTAATGGTATCATCTTTTTCTATTTGTGCTTTAAATATAATCTTCCGGAGTATGTCGTTAATGTAATTTAAGTATTTTTGTCGATTTGCGTTGTCTCGGGTACCATATATCAAAATATCGCCTATGCGCTATGCCTATGCAAATATCTCTATTTGAAAATGTTATTGTTGAAGTGAAAGTAAAGATTATTTTATCTTTAACTTTAAAGTAAAGTTTACACTAACGCATAGATTAAAAACGTGAAGGATTTCATCTATAATTATCCTACTTAATGTATTAATTGTTAACATTTTTTCATTTAAGTTACTTACTTTTTTATTATAGCTTATATAGAAAGTTATTATAGATTAACTAGGGCCAATCTATAATTTTAAGAACTATTTGGACGGGGTTAAACACAAACACAATCACTAAGCAACTTATAAAAGCTAAGCCTCCTATATCAAGCTAATTTAATAGATGTTTTTGAAATACTAATTATATTAACTTTTTTAGCCTTATATTTATCTACAAGAATTAACTACCTATTTTGCAATCCATATTTGCCATTTCTAGCCCTATTTTTTGATTTTGAATAAATTTCTAATCAAATGCTAGTTTATTGCGTTATATGCTATATGCTTTATTGGGGTCTCCAAGTGACTTTTAAAGTTATAGGGTATAATTCGAAGCTCATTTATAGAAGGAACTGTTATTTACAGAAGATTTCTAGTTCGAACTTTGTTAATTATGTGCAGGATTTGATGTCTTTTAACCTTATGTCCAGATGAAGCTATGATCTAGGGCCAGAAACCAGATGATTCCTAAGCGACTTGTAACCGCAAAACTGCCAATAAAACCTTAGTGGTCCCATACATGAAAAATAACTTGTAATATCGTCCCATAAAATTTTGTTTAAGCCCCAGTTTATTACAATTTATGCTCCCTCAACTTTATTCAATAATTGATGTGATAAAAGCCGTTATTGACATGTTACCCAACAGTTTCCTCCATTTATTCTTAAGACTTTCCAAGTCTTAAGACTACTTTGAAGCTTCGGCCTTGTTTTAGTTGGCATGAATAGAACTTAAATTTAAAGAAAACTACTAACGCCATCTATTGAAACAAAATGTATAATCTGAAAGTTGTAAATCTCTATAAAATTAGACTGTCGTCATTAGAATCGATCAACGGATTGTCAAGTTATAGCGCTTAAAGTGACAGTATCTGTTGTCGGGATGTTGTCATCTCGTAACCAAAATACGATGGAACAAAGAGCTAATATGACATTTTGTTTCGAGTTCGGTAATATTTTTACAGAAACATTTGAATCGATTAAAAAAGTTTATTGTGATGATTTCTTATCCCCTGCACGTGTATTGGAGTGATATAAGTGATTCCAGAACGGTTATGATGCTTTAAAAGGTGACTCAAAACCAGACCGACCACAAAACAAAAAACGTAAAGAGTTGGTGGAAAAAGTGCGTGAAACGATCGCCTGCTATGCCCATTTGATTGTGAAGTAGATAATGGAGGAATTAAATACGATGATTCACAAAATGTTGACAAAGCGTTTAAATAGATGGAAAGTCTGGGCTCGACTTGTTCCTCACGCCTTAAATCAAGACAAAGAAATTGCTCGCGTTGAATATTACAAGAATTTTATTGATATAGCCAGAGGGAGCTGCACATTCTTAAAATCGATTGTAACTCGAGACGAGACTTGGTGCTTCAAGTATGATCCTCAAACACAGCTTCAAAGTACTATGAGGAAATCACCAAAATCAGGCTCTCCGAAATTCCGTATCCAGAAGTCAGGAGAAAAGACGAAAAGACAATGTTGATCTGTTTTTACGATTTTGAACGTATAATACTTCGGCAATTTGTTCCACAGATCAAAATATAACTGTCAAATGTTATCTGGGTGTTATAGAGCGTTTGTGGAAGAGAATCGTTCGAGGGAGTACTAAATATCGAGGCCCGGGAAGTTGATATTTGTTGCGTGATAATGCACCCCTCAGGACCGTCGCTGTTCGTGATTTTTCGCTTCAATATCCTCCGTATTCGCCTGATTTATCTCCTTGTGATTATTTCCTTTTCCCGAAACCCAAACTGGCCACGAAAAGAACGTTTTATGACAGTGTTATACAAGTCCAAAATGTCATGATGAGGTCATTAGGGCGATTTCGTAAACCGTCATGCAAACTCTATGTTAGCATTGGGTGAACATGTTCAGCGATGTATTGATGCGGAAGGCATGTATTTTGAATAAAAAATAAATAATTTTGGCAAAATAACTAATTGTTTTTTTTTATTAAAAACGTGTGTAATTTTTCCGCTGTTCTGTGTATTCACATTTCAACATTTCAACATTTATTATTTCTTATTTATAATGGTAATATATTTGCAAAAAAGACTAGACAGGTTGAAATCACTTGTCAATGTAAAAATTGTGTCAAAAATACTTCATAAGCTTTCAAAAATTAGAATTATTTTAAAATCATTCCATAAAGATATAAAAAACAATATTTTAAATCGTTTAAAAAAATTAAAATATCCTGTGAGATGTAAAAATTGCTAACAATAATACATACAAAACAATGGCTTAATAAACATTACCCTGTCTCTGATCTGGAAAATCAACCATAATGTATTGATATGGTGAATTCAAACGTGACCGTACAATCACCGATGACGTTCTGGACGTCCAAATGACGTGGTTGCACTATCAGAAAAATTCACAAAATTATTTCGCAAAACTTACAATTTTATTATATATTTTTATTATATATTAAATTTTATTTTTATTATATATTAAAACTGCAAGAGATAGCTGATATGAAGATATTGAAAGGAAGTGTTTTGCACCATTTTGCACGCACTGTTGGGAATGCGTAAATTGCAATCGAAATGGATTCCGCGATTACTCAATAACGGATCAAAAACAATGTATTAATCATTCTGAGAAATGTTTGGAAATGTTTAAATGAAATAAAAATAATATTTTTATGCGGTATGCGACAATGGATGAAACACAGATCCATAATTACACTCCGAAGTCAAATTGACATTCAAATGAGCGGACATCAGGCAGTGAAAGCCATTCAAAGCGACCAAAAACACAACTGTCGGTAGGCAAGGTTATGGCCTCTGTATTTTGGGATGCACATGGGATATTGTTCACCGAATATCTCGAGAAGGGTAAAACCAGCGAATATTATATATTGTTATTGGTGAGTTTGAAAAACGAGATGCGATCAAAAAGGCTCCAAATGAATAAAAACAGTACTGTTACAACAAGACAATGCATCGTGTCATAAATCGTTGGCAACGAGGTCTATATTGCATGAATTGCACTTCGAATTGCTTCCTCATCCAGCGTGTTCTCTAGATCAGACCCGATCGGACTAGAGCGATTATTATCTATTTTCAGATGTCAAAAAAAAGCTCGCTGGGAAGAAATTTCGCTCCAATAAACAGGTAATCCCCGAAACTGAAGTTTATTTTAAAAGGCAAAGAGAAAGGCAAAGTTCTATTAAAAAAGGTGTAGAAATGTTAGAAAAGCATTGGAATGATAGTATTGCTCTTCAAGGAAAATATATTAATGAATATAGTCGAAATTTGCAAAAATAGTGTCAGACCGGGGATTTATTGACGTGTTATTGTATTTTAGATATCAACTACAAAAGATTTTTTCAATTTTTATATTTATTTAAAGCCAATAACCAGTTATTTTTTTACTATGGTGAGTTCAATTTAATAATTGGCTTTACAAAAATAGTTTAGATGCTGCATAATACCAGATATTTTTTCCTTCATTTTTTTTATTATAATGGTTTATTAAAAAAAATCTTAAAAAGATTTTGATTTTTTTTTAAATTGACGAGAAACACATTATGTTACTTTTTATAACATATACTATTTATAGTATTTACAAGCATTACACAATAATAACATAAAGAAATAATAAAAATAAAATAAACATTTTCAAGACCAACTTTAAAAGATAAATATTAGAGTACCAAAACTGCAACGCAAGCTTTGTCACATAAGAATTTATATTGGCTGTGTTGCGCGATTGTCGGATCTCGTCTTTGTTAATAATCAGACACCTATTTACAAATGATATTGGCGCCCCCTATAATGATATACTGTAACCTCAATAGTATAAAAGATATAAAAAATGCGAAATTTGAGCTCCAACATAAAATTCGTCAGAATTCGTTTTAGGACGCACTGATTCGAATGGTAACTATATATACGCGAAAAATCCGATCCCGATTTCGGATCTCTTCTTTAAAAAAGGATCTCGGCTTAAGCGCGGTATATATATATATATATATATATATATATATATATATATATATATATATATATATATATATATATATATATATATATCTATACATATATATATATATATATATATATATATATATATATATATATATATATATATATATATATATATATATATATATATGTATAGTACTGTCAACGGCTTCTCTTCGTATATATACTGTCAAAATTATTGTCGGTTATGTGCAAAATAAAATAATGTTTATTACTAATGTTGTTCAGTAATATGTGACAAAGGATTCATAAAGGCTAATTCTGATAATATACCTGCTGTGGATATTCGATGTAAGTTTTTTAAAAAATAATAATAATTTAAACATCCTTCAGAAAATCTTCACGAAAACAAAGACATGGAGGTCGCCTATACAACAGATTGGTGAATTTCAGATAGACCACTTTGCGATACCCACAACAGGGATTTCAAGTGACGAGAATGATGTTCAAGTTCTCAGGAGCGCAAACATCAACTCAGCCCACTACCTAACACGAATCAAAGTCAAGTTCACCCCAAGGAGAATTCATCAGAAGAAGGCACACCTACATTTCACATCTAAATTTCACAGGAAAAAGATCAAGGAATCCAATATAACAGAGGAATGGGAAAAGGCACAGGCAGATACATGGGAAAAAAGTTATAAGGGAATGGGAAAAGGAACTGAAAAATTAAGGACACTGGAAACCAATACGACTTGGACGAACCAAAAACAATATAGAAATCTCATGCCTACCCTTCGCGGACGATCTAGCCATACTCGCAGACAATGAAACAATGGCAACCAAATAGATAGAAGTCCTCAAGGAAAGTGCAGAGAAAGTTGGCCTACAAATCTCTTTTCAAAAAACCGAATTAATTTGCTCAAAATTAGATGCCCAAAATTTGAACACCAAATACGGCAAGATAAAAAGGGTCACACATTTCAAATACCTGGGTGAGATCCTCGAACCCACAGGAGGAGAGAAGATAGCACAGAAGACTCAATTACAGAAGATAAAGAGGGCATACGGCAAGACACACAATATCTGTATTAAGAAATGCATATCCGCACACACAAAAATAAGGCATTACAACACAGTAATCAAACCAGAGGTACTATATGCAACCGAGACACTTGCACTCCATACAAAAAGCGGCATAGAAAACATACAAAAAGGAGAACGCAAAAATATGAGGAAAATTCTCGGCTCTAAACTAACAGAGGAAGGATACAGACTATATTCCAGGAAAACCGCAGAGAGAATGTCCAACGTAGAGGCGGACATAAGAAAAAGAAGGTTGAAATTCTATGGACATATCAGTAGGCTCCCACCGACAAGACTCACCAACAAAATTATTACATACATACAAGGGTTCGCACAAGTCAGAACTGATCTGGAAAGGGCACAAATGGATCCGACAGAGATTGAGGACAGAAGCAAGTACAGAAACACAATACATATGTAGAACGTCGCATCAGAGAGCGAAGTTTCAAGGAGATCATCATCATCATCAGCCCGTGTCGATCTACTGCAGGATGAAGGCCTCCAACTTTCACGGTCCTGGGCTTTCCTCTACCACTCGGGTCCAATACACTTAAAGATGTCATCAGTCCATCGTGCTTTCGGTCTTCTTCGCGGACGTTTGCGGTCAAGCGGTATCCACTCCAGGATTGCCTTGGTCCATGTGTCGTCTCATCGCCTTGCTATATGGCCTGCCCATCTCCATTTCAATTGTTTTACTCTTCCATTGATGTCACACACTTTTGTTTGTTCCCTGACCAATGTGCAGGGCTTTCTGCCTCGTCTTGTAATACCAAGCATATCTTTTGAAGCATAGTTTTTAAATTGATTTATATGCGAGTGTCCAGGTTTCACTTCCGTATGTCATAACGGGTAGAACACACCGATCGAAGACTTTTCTTTTCAGACAAAATGGGAATCTGCTCTTAAACACTATGTTGAGCCTGCCAAATGCCTGCCAGCCACATTTAACACGCCGTTCCACCTCCCGGGCGGTATTCCCCTCCATTGAAATCCTCTGCTCAAGATATATAAAGTGCTCCACAATCTCCAAATCCCTTCCTAAAACTGAAATTCTTCTGTCCTGAGCGAATTTATTGAACATAACCTGACTCTTTTTCAGATTTATTTTCAAGCCAAATGGTTCGCTAACCCTTTGCAGCTCTTGTATGCCTCTTTGCAGCTCCTCCGGGTCTTGTGAAATGAGAATGATATCATCTGCAAATCTAAGATGGTTTAAGCTTGCACCATTGATCTTTACACCATTCTGTTCCCAATCCAGCTTGTCGAATACTTCAAGGGCAGTGGGAAAAAGAAAAGGCGATATTGCGTCCCCCTGCCGTACACCTCGTTCTATATTAATTCCCACTTCAATATCATCAACGTGAATTGTCGCTGTAGCTCCATCATATATCGATCATAATAGGTTTACATATGCTTTGTCTACCCCCTGGCTCCTAATTTGGCCTGCTTTGAGATTAAGTCAAATGCTTCTTCGTAATCGATAAAAACCAAGCACAATGGCATGGTGTATTCCTTGTGCCTTTCTATGGCCTGCTGTACCACCAGGATGTGATCCATTATACTGAATCCACTTCTGAATGCTGCTTGCTCTCTTGGTTGTGCGTCATTCAGTTTTTTTTTAATATTCTATTAGATATTATCTTAGTAAAAACTTTTTACATTACTGATAGGAGACTTATTGGACGTAGTTCTTTAAATCTTCATGTGCTCCTTTTTTATGTAAAAGGATCACTTCTGCATTTTTCCATAAGTCAGGTACTTTTTGTTCTTTGAAGCATTTTGAGTATAATTTTGCCAGTGTTTTATGTAACGTCCGACCACCAGCTTTTAGTATTTCGACAGTTACACTGTCCTTTCCTGGGGTCTTGCCGTTTTTCATCGATTCTATAGCATTTGTTACTTCCTCCACTAGGATATTTGGCATTTGTTCTTTCGTGGGTATTGTTGTCTTTGATTGGTTCTGATCTTCATATAACTAGGAATAAAATTTTCCGATAACCTCTAACATTTGCGTAAGCGCTCTGCACACTGCCATCCTCACGCATTAAGGCATACATTTGCGTTCTTTTCTTTCTCAGATTCTCCTTAGCCTTGTTAAGTCCTTTGTTTTATTCCATGGTTTTTTGCACTAGCTGCATGTTGAACCGGCGCGTGTCCTCTCTGATAAGTTTTCTTATAGTTTTGCAGAACTTAGCGTACTCGACCCTACCAAAAGGAATCTCTGCATTTCTCATTGTCCATCGTTTCTTCATTAAATCAATGGTCTTACTGGAGATTTTTATCTGTTTGAGACCTTTTTCTTCTGGTGCTATTGAAGCAGCCGTTTGAAGCACATTGTTGGTGAATTCATAAAGTTGAGCTGATATTTCCATCTCCCCCGGATCTTGTAACACAGCAAAGCGGTTCGACAAAACAATCTCAAAATCGCTAGCCCTCCAGCAATTTCCCAGAATCCTAATCCTAACTTTTGCTCGTACCATTCGGTGGTCACTTCCAACATTAAAATTGTTAAGGACAATACAATTGTTAAATATTGTTCTATGGTTGGTAATTATGTAGTCACCTTCACCTGTGAGTCCAGATGGACTTTTCCATGTCCATTTTCTGTATATTGTATATATGTATATATACTGTATATTGTATATATGTATATATGTCAAATGTAGTTCGGTGAATCAACAACAAGGTGATATTAATATTGTTAAATAAAATTATTTATTCTTATCTCTGTACCTGTGATACCTCACAGGTATAATATTACCATATTAGTTAATAAATATTTCACTATTAGTGAAACGCAGCACAAATTGCCAGCACTTTAACGCACGCGTATTATATTAAAATACTACACTGATTACATGCAAAACGTGTCTGATGACGATTGGAGCCGAGTTTACACGATTCAGTACGTCACCGACCCAAGCGCGTTTGATGTCAAGTGGAGCTGACTAAACGTGACCGTTCCGAGCGTGACGGTTCATTTATGTTCACTTTTCAGCAAAAACCGCCTAAAGAAGTTTTTACAACAAAAATATTTCTGGGGGTAGTTAGTCATCGAAATAAGTCCAGAAACGATTGAACTAAAAACGTTAACATTGTATCGACTGATTTCGTGAAACCAACCAATCAACAAGGTAAAAAAGTTCTCACATAAATAGTATTAAACCCAATAATATAGAAATTTAATGAACAATAAGGGCAAAACAAAAACGTGTATCAAATATTAAATTGAGCGCATTATAAAAAAATCAGTTTAATAAGTGCTCTTACATACAGTTAGGAGATTCAACCCATAAGCGTTAAAAAACTTTAATTCCTTGAAACTTGAGAGAGATACTCAGTACAATTGAGAGTTTTAGTGTGAGCTGATACCCACGTTACGGATATCCACGAAATCGGAGCCAAAACTAAACTGCATGGAGTGCTATGCTTTACGGTGATTTTTTCTTCCCCTACATCGCTAATTTTCGTTTTTGTTCCAGCTAATAACCGCTGTTGTTATATCTTGGGTTTCCATAATTATTGGATACTGTTCAGCCTACACTTCTCCAGCATCCATCTCATTAGAAAAGGATTTGAAGCTTGAGTACTCAGAGGTAAGCATTTACTTTATATTAGGTCATTTCAATAACATCGTACTCAGGAAATGTTTATATGGGCCTGTTGTACGATAACTGTTCACCAGTCGGATAGCAAATAATCTACATGACAGTAGAACAAAAACGAAAATAATTATTTAACTTAAATAAAAGTAAATAACCACAAATATTTCAAATACTATATAATAATTTTCATATTTATCTATATGTTAGGCAAATTGTTATAGTAGAATTGTCTAACGAAACGCTTGCCTGAGCAGCTGTTGTAGATCTCCCATGTTGTCTGCAATCAAAACTGTATCATCAGCATAACGTATGTTGTTTATCCAGACTTCATTGACCTTAACCCCAATCTCTTTGTTTCCAAGTACCTCCTGAAAGATAACTTCCGAGTATAGATTAAACAAGAGAGGCGACAGTATACATACTTGCCGTACATCTCTAAGAACTCCAATCTGTCCAGTCAGGGTATTGTCCACTATGGTCTGTGCCGATTGGTGCTAATATAGATTCTCTATGCACCGAATGTCGTTTTGGTCCAAGTCAAGTCGACGGATAAGCTGTATATGTTTATGATGTTGAACCTTGTCAAAAGCCTTTTCGTAGTCTATAAAACACAGACATACGTACTTCCGCTGGTCGTACTAGTTCTGCACTAGAACCTGCGTTACGACCACTGCTTCTCTCGTGCCCAACCCTTGTCTGAATACAAACTGTGTGTCGTTTATGATATGATCACATTTTTTATATAGTCTCTGATGTATTATTCTTAGAAATATTTTCATAGAGTGGCTCATAAAAATTATAAGTATGTGATCCTCGAACTTCCTTGAGTTGGTTTTCTTTGGCAAGGTGATAAAAGTTGAAGATTGTTGTCATTGCCATTGTTCAGGATATTGGCCGGTGTCATACATTTGGTTAAATAATCTATACAGTATTGCGATACCTGTCTCGTCTAGTACTTTAATTATCTCTGTCGGACTGTCGGAATTTCATCAGAACCAGCTGCATTATTGTTCTTTATGCAGTTGTATGGCCTTTTCTATTTCTTCTTTAGTAATAGAAGTCCAGCAGTCTCCTAAGTCTTTTATGAAGATTAAAACCATCATGCCTGCGTTATAGTAGTTCTAATTCGCTGCATTCACGTCCGAGCCTTACGTTTTCTTCAGCCCTGGTTAGGTTTTATATTTATCTTTTATCTCATTGAATTTTCTGCGTTCGTCCATTAGCAGCAAGATTTCCTGGGTTATCTATTTTTGCTTTTTATTATTAGTTTTATAACCCAGAAGAATTTGTGAGGAGCGTTTTAGAGCATTTGTTATTTCTTTCCATGATCGTGTCACGTCGCCTTCCTCAATTATGGGGATTAAATGCTGTACCTGTGGATTTAACTGATTACTTAGTATGGTTTTAATAGTTGGGTCGTGTATTCTGTCTACTCCTATTTGTCGTTTTGGTGTCTTCTTTTTGGCTCTCACTAGAGATATTTTCATTCCGGCCATTAGTAAAATATGGCCACTCTCTGTGTCTGCTCCTGGATAGTTGCATAATGTTTTCATTGGAGAAGCAAATTTAGCAAATTTTAGTTTCCTTGATGGTCTCCTGGTGACTTTCAGGAGTACAGTCTGCGGGGATGGTGTTGGAACCAAGTATTAGTAAAAGCCAGAACTAATTAAGAGTTGTAGAATTCTAAGAGTTCTAATTATGGACGAATTTATTGTTAAGTTATAGTCAACATATATTTATGGATGAATATACAATGGTTATTTATGGATGCAAAAATTTATGGTTTTGTGTAAATCTCTTTGCATTTAGTGTCTACATCAAAAATTATAATATAAAATTTGCTCTGTAATTGTTTCTGCATTGCAATTGTTTTTAAACTTTCTCCTAATTCAATACTGTTTTTTTTTTAAATTTCAGGTGACATGGATTACAAGTTTAATGCCATTGGGAGCCTTAGTTGGTGCTATACTTGGAGGTACACTGATAGAAAAATTAGGAAGAAAATGGACGATATTGTTTACTGATTTACTTTTTCTGTTAGCATTCATAGTAAACGTTTTTGCTCAAAGCTGCACCTATATGTACGTCAGTCGTGTATTTGCTGGGCTCAGTGTGGGTATTCTATCTCTAACACTCCCAGTGTACTTAGCAGAAACTATACAACCAGAAGTGAGAGGTACCCTAGGATTATTACCTTCTGCTTTTGGCAACATCGGTATCCTACTTTGCTACTTGTTTGGTACCTTCTACGAATGGCGCTTTAGTAGGCGTCATTCTATCAATACCATTTCTGGTAGTATTTTGGATAATAAAAGAAACTCCCAGATATCTAATATCCAAAGATAAAGCAGAAGAAAGGGTCTTGCAGTGGTTGCGTGGAGCTAATATCGATATCGATAAAGAATTCCAAGAATTAAAAAAGGATCAAGAAGAATCTAACAAGGAATCCGCCAGCCTACAAGTTTTATTTTCCAGAAACAACTTGAAATTGATGGGCATTGTGTCGGGCTTGATGGCTTTCCAGCAATGGAGTGGAATCCATGCAGTTATATTCTACACAACCCAAATATTCCACGAATCCAAATCGTCGATTGATAAATCCATCTCCACAACAATAGTAGGTGTGGTTAATTTTTTGGCGACTTTTATTGCTGCTGTGTTAATTGATAAATTTGGCAGAAAAATATTGTTGTATATATCAGCCGGATCGATGATTTTGTCATTAGGCCTACTGGGAGTTTACTTCTTCCTTATAGAAATTAGCGAAATTAATGTCGACTCTATAGGATTCCTACCTCTACTCAGCTTTGTTGTGTATGTCTTAGGATTTTCATTGGGATTTGGACCTATACCATGGCTAATGATGGGAGAAATCCTTCCAGCTAAAATCAGAGGTCCAGCCGCTTCAGTAGCCACTGCATTTAATTGGACGTGTACCTTTATAGTCACTAAAATATTCCTGTTATTGGCCGAAGTAATGGGTTTCTATTTCACTTTTTGGATATTTGGTGGAATTGTCTTCCTAGCACTCTTGTTTAGTATTTTCTTTGTACCAGAAACAAGAGGTCAAAGCTTAGCTGACATAGAAAGAAAACTAGCTGGTGTTAAAGTCAGACGAATGAGTTCTGTAGCTAATCTTAAACCAATGCAATTTACTTTTTAAGTATTTTGTATTTTAAATTTACTTGATTGAATTTCATAAACTAACATTCCTTGTTTTAAAATTTAAACAATAAGGTAAAAAAAGTAATAAGTTTATACTAAGTTTTGATTTAGAATTTTTTGTTATTATAATATTTTTCGTTAGCAATTAGTTTAGTTAGTATAATATTAGGCAGTTATGTTACAAAATACAAATACAACTTTAATTTCAGAATAATGGAAGTTTTAATTTTTTACCTAATCCAAATTAGAATACACATTTAATGACTACCGAGAAAAATAATTCATTCAGAGTGTCAATTCGTTCGTTCAGTAAAGAGTCACGAAGTTTCGCCAAAATCTTGCGTGATTAGCACTAGCAATAAAAAGTCTTGCATCATTAGCCCGTGTGGACCCACTGCAGGATGAAGGCCTCTTCAGCATGCTTCCAACTTTCACGACTTTGGACATTCCTCTCCCACTAGGGTCCAATATCCCTCACGATGTCATCAGTCCATCGTGCTTTCGGTCTTCTTCGGACGTTTGCGATCAAGCACTATTCGCTCTAGGATTGCCTTACTCTATCTGTCGTCCCATTCCTTCGCTATATGACCTGCCCAACTCCATTGCAATTCCTTTACTCTTCCAATGCTGCCACACACTTTCGTGTGAGATCTGATTCGTGTGCACCGAATGTGTTCCGTCTCGTTTTGTAACGCCATACATCTTTTCATTTCCCTCTGTGAAATTTTTTAATTGATTGCGATGTGAGTGTTCAGGTTTCACTTCGGTATATCATAACGGGCAGGACGCAGTAATCGAAGACTTTTCTTTTTAGACAAAGTAGGAGTTTGCTTTTAAAGGCTATGTTGAGCCTGCCAAATTGCCACAATTAACACATTTAACACGCCGTTCCTGGCCAAGATATATAAAGTGGTCCACAATCTATAAATCCCTTCCTAAAACTGAAATTCTTTTGTCCTCAATAAATTTATTGAACATAACCTGACTCCTTTTTAGGTTTATTTTTAAGCCAAATAGTTCACCAGTCTTTTGTAGCTCTTGCATGCGTCTTTGCATGTCCTCTGGGTCTTGTGAAAGAAGAACGATATCATCGGCAAATCTAAGACGGTTTAAGTTTGCACCATTAATCTTTACACCATCCTGTTCCCAATCCAGATTGCGAAACTCTTCTAAAGATGTTAAGCAGTGCATCCATTATGAATGGATGAAAAATCATCAAAATGAGAAGTGGCATGGTGTATTCGTGGCATGTGCATAGTGGCATGGTGTATTCGTTGTGCCTTTCTATGGCCTACTGAACAACCAGGATGTGATCCATTGTACTAAATCCACTCCTGAATCCTACCTGCTCTCTTGGTTGTACTTTATTCAGTTTTATTAATATTCTTTTATATATTATCTTGGTAAAAACTTTGTACATTACTGATACGAGACTTATTGGACGGTAGTTCCTTAAATCTTCAGGAGTTAAAGGCTTTTTCCTAGTCGATAAAAGCTAAGCACAGTGGCATGGTGTATTCGTTGTGCCTTTCTGTGGCCTGCGTACAACCTGGAATCCTGCTTGCCCTCTTTGTAGAATGTCATTAATGAGTGTCGTTCTTAATATCCTTTTAGATATTATCCTGGCGAAAACGTACAAACGTACAACGTACTGATAGGACCCTTATTGGACGGTAGTTTTTTAAATATTCTTGTGATCCTTTCGTATGAAGAAGAATCATTTCACCATTTTTCCATAGGTTGGGTATTTTTGTACTTTGAGGCATTTTCAGTACAATTTTGCCAGTATTTTATGTAAAGTTCGACGGCCAGCTGTAAACCTTTCCACCGTTACACTATCTTTTCCTGCAGCTTTTCCATTCATCATCGATTCCATAGCATTTGTTACTTCCTCCACTAGGCTATCAGGTATTTGTTCTTCCGTGGGAATTGTTGCCTTTGATTTATTCTGATTTCATATAACTGTGAATAAATATTTACACGGACCGTATGTCCCGGATGTATATCCGTATGTTCATCACCGGATTTTTTAACATGCTTTCTCAGCTTTCTCACGGATTATAGCACCACCAGGCACTCTCTTCTGACTACAGGCTTTAATCCATAATATTAATGCAGCTTCCATTTTTTCAATTGCTGAATCACGAAATTATTTTTGTTGATAATGAGGTTGAAGGTGTAGAATTTCTTATTTTGCCTAACGACTTCTTGTCGAGTCTTACAGTTGATTCATTAACATTAAAAAAAAGTGATATGAATGCAAACGACTCGCCAAGACATAGTCAGGCATTTCTGTTTTTATCTTAAGCGGCAATACGACTTTTTTTCCAAGTAGCATCTAATTTTCTTTTGCTTTTACTGCGACACATTTTATGAGATACGTGCTATTCATTCGAAATTATCCCGACGAATGACAAGTTGAAGCAATAAAACAAAAGATTCGGCACCGATCGTACAAAGGCGACTTTTATCAAAAGCGATAACGTCATGCGTAACACGGCGCCGCGTACGGCGCAGTGATATATTTATTTATTTTGTTTTGAAAGATAAATGGTGAATAATTACATATTCTTCTAAAAATTCACTATGTATCATTACTTTAGACTATTTACCATACCCTGAATTTATACTCTCTCTAATCTATCTATCTATCTATTGGCGGCAATCCTATCTGTCTGCCATCTGTTAACCTGTCTTTAACGACCTCACTTTGTATATTCCATGGTGATATCACCGAAATTCCTGAAATCCCCCAGGATTACCGATGTAGATCAATGACCTTGATGGCGTCATCAGATATCTGCCACTGGCAGGATGTCATTTAACAACCTGTCTTCAACAACCCCACCCTATATATCACATGGTATAGACCACACCCTATATACAGGAATCTCAAATCTAGATTATGGGATATCCCCAAGGTTACTGACCCAGGACACGTAACCTTGACCTTAATGACGTCATTGATCTAGACCATTTTGACCTTTGAACGGCTTACCCAATATTCCCAACTGCTACTTCCGCGAAAGGAGAAATTTACGAATATTTATTACGGTGTGAGATAGTACGTTATAATCATGCAAAAACCAAGAATTGTTTTGCTTTAAATGGACAGCTTTTTGTCAAAATATCATTTGATATTCTCAAAGGCTGTTCGCTTCAAGTGAAAAGTTCAACTGACTCTTCAGATGAACTGTTCAACAGTTCAACTGACTTTTCTTTCTTCCAAGGGCATTTAAAAGAGGACTTAATGTACTTTCAGATACTTATTACATAATTTAGCTTTATTTTAAAAAGTATATTTATTTAGTTAGGTAAGTTCACTGGTATGATGCTCTTCAATAACCGATTCGGTCTCGTTTTCACTCTCTTTGTCTTCGAAAATATCAGCTGCCTCCTATAACGCTTCTACTTCAGACGCACCGCGAGTACGAGAACGCGTGTTTATTTTGAGCTAAATAGAAAATGAAAGAACCGATAAATAAATGTTAAAAAATAAAAATCAAAGTATTCAATAAAAATACTATAGAAAATATATGTATGATTTACTTACCACAAATTGTGTCAAGATCGAAAAAAAAACACACTATTTGTGCAAAAAGGTTATTTAACAGTTTTTATTTATTTACAAAACACTGACACAACAACAGCACTGGGTGGCGTTTTTATTAGTATTCAAATCTTAAGACGGCTATGGTGGGGATAGTAAAAAATTCCTCCACTCAAAATCATCCCCTCAACGTGACCATTTATAAGGGAAACACTTTTAATTCACCCCCTGGTTATCCCTTATATAGTGCTTCTCCTGAGGGTTAAGAACACTTAAGAATGCCAATTGTTATTTTGGCGAAACGTCGTAACCCTTCATAGAACGAACGAATTAATACCAAGAATAATTTACGAAAGTATTTTTTATTAATTCTATGAAACTATCAACACTATATTTAATATTCTTATCCTATGTTAGTGTTTTAAAGTATAATTTACTAACTACTACACTATAATGAACGAAACTTTAAGGCTTAAACTATAAATCTTCCAATAATTAAGCATTTTTAGACAAATGTATTTTATTATTAGAATAACGTCGATGGTAGATCAGATCCGATTGCCTGTTATACCTTTCGAAATTTTGCCTGGACTTAGAGAAAGACTGTATTAAAAGAAAGGTTTAAAATAATTAAATGTGATCTTAATTTAAAAAAACAAGCATATATTTTTTTACATAAGTAAAACACTCCTTATTGGAAGACTATATTAACAATTAAACATATTTGTTTAAACAAAAATTATATATAAAAATGCATAAAAAAAAAGAAAACTAGGGTTAATGCACAACCAATCCAATAAAAAATAATGTTAGTAACACTAATAAAAAAGAAAAAAGCATTAAACAAATCTGAAAAACCTTTGTGACTGCAGAAAATAAAAATAAAAAAAATATATATATAAAACAAATTTACATCGATAAAAATACATAGATCTGTAACGTTTTCGGGCATAAAAAAAATAAAAGAAATATTTTAATAGGAACCTTCTACAATAATAAATGTACTGTTCATTTTAGATGCCTCATTTAACTTCTATTTTAATATCAGATAGTACAGGATAGAGGATTAATATAGAACAGGATAGGCATCAGTGCATTTAAATAAACTAGTGGATAAATATAGTACTCATTAAGATTATCTAATCATTAATTGTCAAAAAAAGTATCACTCTGATGGTTCACAGCTGATATACGCCCTTCATGAGAATTGTTGTCTCCAGTGTAAAAAAATACGTTCGTCAAATAAACGTCAAACTTCTTAATATACCTTACGGTTGTGGATTTTCATAGAAATGCCCTTCATCTGGGTAATCACGTCGTTCATTGGCTTGATCCTGTTCATGAACAACATATTTACCACCTCAGTCTCTTTTAACAATGCAGACTATGGCCAAGAAAAAAAGCACTAAAACGGTAGCCAAAATCATTCCAAAAAACCTCGCTGCTATTCCTGCTACTTCTTTTGCCATAATATCAGTAGCATATACTTCTTCTGGTTTACTATCTTCATACTCCTCATCCACTGAAGCAACTACAAAGTCGAATTCCCCTGTTTCCAATACAGGAACTGCAACAAAAAAAATCAGAATTAGCAATTGGCCTTTTACAATAAGAACAATTATCATTTGTTCCTTTTTTTTGGGGTTTTTCACCACGATATAAAACTTCTTAATATGCGTTCTTATGTAAATAAAGAATCATTGGGTAAAAAACAAAATTATTAAAACAATATTTATTATATTAATTTCTATATATACTGAAAAGATCGGAAGTAAATATATTTTGTGATATGTCAATGATACATTTAGTACAATCATTTTAATGACAGGGAGATACTACCAAAAAAAATATATCGGTGAGGTCTACAGTGTGATTATTGTGTATTGAAATACTTAAACATTTTTAATTGTATTCTTTAGAATTGGGAATCATATTGAATTTAAATCAACAGAAGGCACAGCAATACAGTTTTTTTTAATTTAAATCAATTATAGCTGTTTCTTTTAATATTCTATATTTTGTTACCGATTCTTTTAATACTGTTTTTGAATTATTCCAATTGATTTTATATCCTGATTCCCATGCGTTGTGAAAAATTCTAGATTTATTAAAATCGCCTTTTCTAAGAAGGTTTTTATGTTCTTTTCTTCTAACATCTAACGGCCTAGATGTCTCAGCTATATAAAATTTCAATTTAAAAATCCAATTTTGGTATTATGTTGTGTGCTGTTTCGTTTGATTTTTGTTAATATAGGTCTAAGAGTATTTTTTGTTTTAAATGTCGTTCTTATGTTGTATATATTTTCTACGCTTTTAATTGTGCCAGAGATACCGCCGATGTAAGAAATTGTAAGGTTAATTGTTTGAGAGTTATTATTATTATTGTTATTAATAAGTTGTCTATTTTGTCTGGTATCAAAAGTTTTAAAAGATTTATCTATGAAATTTTTTGGGTAGTTGTTTTTTATTGAAATTTCTGATCTAATTTGTTTCTTTTTATAGTGTTTCACTGTCGGTACAAACAAGTTTTGCTCTGTCATATAAACTTTTAATTACTTCTATTTTGTATTATTTATGTGATTGGAAAATAAATTGAGATACCTATCTGTATTTATAGGTTTTCTGTAAATTGTAGTTTTTAATGTGTTGCTGTGTTTTATTTTTAAAGTGTCAAGGAATGGCGTGAAATTAAGAGTACGAAATAAATGCAACATATAAACGACATTTAAAACAAAAAATACTCTTAGATCTATATTAATAAAAACCAAACCAAACAACACACAACAGAATACCAAAAATGTGGTTGATAAACTTCCCTGCAAACTTCCCTGATCGTGCATCTCCAGAGCTCAGTACTATACGCCCAGATATACAGATAGGTTTTATGATAGTTTTGTAAAGCAGAAGCTTATTTTTTAGCCCTAGCTTGAATTTCTTGCAGATTAACCAGTATAATTATTTTACCCATAATTCAGTTTCCGTTTTTTTTTTTGAAGATATACAGGGTGTTTGGTTCATCGTTTGCCAAATTAATATGGACGATAGAAGGGGTATTTTGCTATCTTCACAGCCTTCATAAAGCACTATTGGGCCCACAGGTTTTTTTGTTAATTTTTAAATCTTTTTTGAAAAAATCCAAAAGTCTGCATTGAAACTTGAATTTTAAAACAAGTTAATGGTATAGCCTCCAAATTATTTTTTTTATTTTAATGTGTAATGTTGTAGGGTTCTATGAAAATCAAAATGACTTGCAAGCGACATCTAATTTTTTTATAAACTCGCAAAATTTTTGGAAGAAGTCAAAATCCATTTAAAGCTCAACTTTAAATTGCATATAAAAAAAACTAAAAGGTATCATGTTCTTCGAATTCTTAATAAAAAAATCTCTGGCTTATCCTCTTTGTAACGGTATGCATTCATGCCATAAAAACGTTTTACTAACTTCACTAATTTGCTAACTTAACTAATAAGCTAATCGAGACGCATTAGACCAATATTCGATATTCAGGATAAAAACTTATTTTTGTGTAAACAACACGCGCAAAGCAGGTAAAAACTGTTTTCTCCCTCATACATAGTGGAATTGCATCATCTGTCTCTCTCTTTCATTAGACAAACGGTAAACCAGCTTAAAAAAAGGCGCTGCGGTTTCAGTGTTTTTAATCGAGATTTGACTGTCTTTGCTGATTAACGTTTTTGCTGTTCCAACGCAGCGTCGCCAATCTTTTAATTCTGTTACATATGTTATTTGTTTTTGTTGAGTTGTGTTAGTTTCTGCTTAGTTTTATTAATGTTTTTGCGACATTTTGTTGATTTGATGATGGTCGCATTCTCTAGTGAAGAATAGGCGGAAATTTGAAGACATATGGAAGCGCCAATGGCATTGCACGAGAAGCGCAAGGAATCTATCAAGAACGCTTTCCTAACAGACGCTTACCTTCCCGGAGATCAGCAAGTCGAGCAAGATTTGTGATTAATTAAAACATTGATTATTAAGATTTTATTTTTACTTCAAGTCCAAGGAACGTTAGTACATTATGCAAGAAAGATATAGCAGCCAGACTTCCATGCGCAAAAGTGAGATACCATTTTCTACCTACTTAGTGTATGTTATTGACACAAATAACCTCCCAAGGCCCGTTGTCCCCTGTAGGGGATACAAATCTCTTTCTGCAACCTTGGCTACAGCTGCTTCCCTATAGACCATGGCAACACTGTTTTTAGTTCTGGAAACTCTCAACAGATGTCTTTACTTGTCCTTAACGAATGGTGGGTTCACCTCGTTGTTAACAGTTCTAGTGTTGATATCAAAATGGCGACTCCTAGACGTAATCGTTCTGAATGGATTTCTATTTGTAAGTAATTTTTTTTTGTACAAATCTTTTTGTATTATATTTTTTTATTTTAAAGCAATTTACAAAGCAATTTACCTAAAATATCAAAGAATAAAGGAATATTTTTGTTCTTGCGATAACTGTTATCAAAATTTGGCAAACAATAACAAATCTGTAAGTCCCCTATGAGGGACACTGGGCTGATAGGCAGACGTTGTTTCTTTCTAGAACATTCTGTTTACATTTTGAATTACGCAAAGTATTTTGTTTTTTACTAACAAAAATGTATCGTAATTAAATTTTTTGATTTGAAATTAACATTATCTTATAGAATGAAGTGAAATTTTGTTGATTTTCACAAAATATGTAATTTTTCTTTTTTTCAACGTATCTAAATATTTTTAGCAGATTCAGCGAGATTTGAGCAGTTTGTGGAGGATATTTTGGATGGAAACGTGAGTGATATGGATTTATCTGATAATGACAACGGCGATCCGGATTACTTGCCTGAGGCCAATGAGGGCATCCATGAGGAAGACGAAGGCGGAGAGGAAAATATTGGTGTTGACTTGGATTTGCAAAGTGACTTACTGGCAGCTAGTGCTCCTTCAGACTCCCAATCTTTTTCTACAACTTGGACCAAAACTAATGATTTTTTTCCTGTAGCACCAGCTCCTGAATACGAACCGCCGACAAATTATGCAAGAAATTTGCCTGTCCATGATTATGTCCGAAAATATCTTCCGGACGATTTTTTCAATATTGTAAGTGAGTGCACAAACAGAAAGTATTTATTGAAAAAGGGTGAGCTACTCAAGACAATGCCTGATGAAATGAAAACATTTTTGCTATGACAATCATGATGCTGTACCTAGGATAGCCCAGAATGAGAATGTATTGGAACCGAAAGACAAAACAAGAGGGCATAGCTGGGGTAATGCATCGGGAAAGGTACAAGGTAATTAGAAACCATATAATATTACTGGACGACAGTGACATTACCGAAGAACAAAAAAAGGCCAATAAATTTTGGAAAGTTGAGCCTCTCTTCCTAATGATTCGAACAGGATGCGGACTGAATTTACATCTACAAATAGTCTGTATCGATGGGCAGATGGTCCCGCTCTGGGAAAAAATGCCAGCAAAGCAGATAATCAGAAACAAGCCAAATCCTTGTGGAATAAAGCTTTTTGTATATGCAGGAGCAAATGGTATACCATTAGATTTATTTTTTACCAGGGAAAGGGTGACCCCATCACCACCAGCACCTACACTAAAAGATTAGACAATGGGGGCAAGGCGGTAATGAGATTACTAGAGACAGTTCCTGAAGTATCATCTGTTTTTATGGATAGGTATTTCGCTTCTCCACTGTTATTGGACCTCATGTTTTCCGAGAACAGCTATCAAGGGACTGGCACAATACAAAGTAGCCACGTGCCGAAAGCTGCCAATGCATTGTTGAAGGATGATAAACAAATGAAAAGAGAAGCAAGGGGACAAATTGAACAGGTAGTCAGCGGTGACGAGCAGCAAGCCATCAAAAAATGGATGGACAATAAGCCTGTTGTACTGATGTCAAACCAGTACGGATGCGAGCCAGTAAACCAGTGCTCTCGTTTGAGCAAAAAGAAGGGTCAGCGAATCCAAGTTCCTCGCCCGTTTGCTGTAAAAACTTACAATGTAAACATGGGCGGTGTACATTTTCTAGATCGTGTCATAAGTTTTTACCGGATATCTGCAAGAACTCGTAAATGGACAGTGAGAACCATAATGCACCTTGTTGATTTTGTAATAGCAGCAGCTTGGATTGAGTACCGCGAGGATCAGCTTGCCATGGGAGCTTCCAAAAACAATATTTTGGATAACCTAGATTTTAGAATGTAATACGAGCACTACCTGAGGCATGGACCCGTGCAACGTTACTCCGAATCTGAAGAGGATTCCGAGAGGATTACGTTCCAGAAAAGGCGGAGCTGGTGGAGCCAGCAAAAAAGACCAAGAACTCCTAGACCATACCCACCTGATGCCCAAAGAATACAGCAAAGCCTGCATCTCCCTGAATTACCGCATCCTGTAACAAAAAACAGATGTAGGCTTCCTTGGTGTTCATCCAACAAAGCGCGTATTAGATGCAGCTCGTGCAAAATTAATTTATGTCTACAACCCCAAATAAATTGTTTCAAATTGTATCATAAATTATAAATATGTATGTATGTTATTATTTTTTAAAAATACAACTTTCGCAGTAATGAAATGTAATTTTGGGTATGTTCTAGCCCAATGTCTTCTATGGCGGACAATTTTTAGGGGCTTACAATTTTTTGGGGCTTTCTTATGATGCCTTGGGCCAGAAAAAGTTGACGAATCAAAAAAAAGCTAAAATTTGCCTGGGCCTGAGGAGGATAAGTAATATCGAATATCAGCCTAATGCGTCCCGATACACAAAGTTAGCAAACGGTGTTAATAAAACGTGTTAGTAAAAGTTAATAAAACGGTATGAATGTATACGGTTAGAAAGGCGATAAACCAGAGTTTTTTTAAAGAATTCATAATCGATTTTAGTTTTTTGTTTAATATGCAATTCAAAATTGAGCTTTAAATTTATTCTTACTTCTTCCAAAAACTTTTGCGAGCTTATATAAAAAAAAGTAGATGTCGCTTGTATATAATTTTGATTTTCATAGGACTCTACAACATTACACATAAAAATAAAAAAATATTTGGAGGTTATACCAATAACTCTTTTTAATTCAAGTTTTAATGCTGACATTCGGAATTTTTCAAATAAAGAAATAAATAAATTAACATAAAAAAACCTGTGGGCCAAATAATGCTTTATGGAGGCTGAGGAGATAGCAAAGACCTCTCCTATCGATCATTTTAATTTGGCAAACGATGCACCAAACACCCTATATGTATATTCTTTCCATGTGAGCTTTAAATTTAGATGCATTCCTGGATATTTCGTACATGTGGGTTGTGATGTTTGAATGTTGTTTAGGGTAACTTGGGAGCATTAATCTTTCCTTAACGCATAAGTCATTTGAACTAATTTTGCTTCATTTAGTTTTATTCTCTGCTTGAGAAACCTTTTTTCGGATGTCATTCAAGTGCCTTTGTAAGATCGAGCACTATGTAAACCATTTCATGGCTTGCAAGTATGACAATGTCATCCGTAAAGGTTCCCATGATAATTTCAGTATCTGTTGGGAAATCAGCTGTGTACAAAATACATATAGTAACGGCCACAAGGCAGAACGCTGCTAGGAGACTGTAGTTTTTGGGGAGGGGAGACTATAGTTTTTGGTTTCTTAGAGTTTTCATATCGAACTGAGGGAACGACTTAACTTACTTATATAGTCTGCAATCGATCTTTTTTTAGTTCGTTGATTTGATATTTTAGATGATTAGTTAATCTATTTAGTGTAGCCTTATCAACTGGAGTATGGGTTCAATGCCATTTTGCCCGTGCTTTTCCCTTTTTGGAGATCACTTTCTTGATCTCCCCTAGAATGTTATAGTTTTTTCCCTGTAGTTGTTTCTGACGTGGCTATTTGAATGGCTTCGAAACTTAGAAGAAAATGTAAAATACTTAACATTAGTGATAATTGTAAATGGATGAAGCAAATTAAACTCAAACATTTACCACTAAATACCAAATCACTCGTTTTTAACTTCTGGGCGAGCGCATTTCGCTGAACATGTTAGCATCATCAGGAGACGATTCAACCTAATAGAGGATTAACAAAACGCGCGTTAAGAGATTAAGAACAAGTGATTTGGTGTTTAGTGGTAAATCTGTTTGAGTTCTGTGAGTGATATGTTAAGTTTGAAAGTTTCACGGCAAATATTTTAACAAAATAATTGATCTAAGATGATTGAATAAAAGAAAAATACAATTTTATGAAAGAATATATGTATTGTTTTAATTCTAACTGAAAAAAAGTATGATTCTAGATTTAACACAAAAAATAACAGTTTCATTCTCTATATATTATTGGTTACAACACATAACTAAATTACAAACAAATTATCAAAAAGTTTCCCATTGCTATTTCTAGGCCAAATGGTAGTTGTAGAACAAATCCGTCGTCGTCCGCTTCGTTGAAGTTCATCCAGAAGAAAATTTCGTGAACCACAGCTGGATTAACGAGTGACAGTCGTTTACGACGGGTTTTGGAGGTCCCACATCCATTACTATGCTCCCGATTGCACCGTAATGCATGTGGGAGCATGCAAGTAGAAACACCTTTTTCCGAACCGACACCAACCGAAACCCCTTTTAAAATATCTACAATTTCGGTTTTGTAAACGAGCCCTTTCATTCCTGATAAACGTATCCTTTTCGTCTTTTGTGTCATACCAAATACGACTACGATATGCAAAATCTGCAAATAAAAATAATTAGCTGTAATTACCATTGCTACCATCTACTACCAATACTTTAACTCAATGTAACATAACCTACATTCTAGTTAAATATATTGGTATTTAGGGTGCTTATTGTTAAGCTTTGAAAAAAAAGGCGAGCCTATAAGCATGAAAAAACAAAGGGTGAATTTTGAATGAATAACTGTGGCACAAATTCCATCAATGCTGGGTATCCTGGTGAGTTAGGTTTAGGTTAGTTTTTCGCCTCCAAAGACTCATTGTGACACCGAAGAGGGATAGAGTTACAGGTGTAAATATGGATTCAGGTTATCGGAAACAACGGCCTATATTTTATAAGGAATAACTTCCAGATAAATTTTTTCTATCAGTGAATAACAAGTCAAAATACATGGCAAATGGTTATCGTCTGTTATAGTTTAAGTGATAACTTTCTAAATAGCCTATTTAAATGAGGTAGCCGATACTCGATGGAAATTCATTTTAAATTAAAAACCAAGATTAATATCTAAATTTCCACTATATATAAATTTAAAAATACGTAGTATTTGAAAAAGACACTGTGTGTCGAAACAATTGTTATACGTACAAGTTTTAAATATAGTGGACATTTAGATATTAAACTTGGTTTTTTATTCTAAATAACCCACAAATAATTAAACACTAGCGTACGTTCCGCTTAGTGATAGCAGCTCCATACACATACACATTATGTATAACATATAATGTGTATGAAATATCATGGATAACACAAAATTAGCAACATTTTCTTATATATTCAATAGAATAAAATAAAGCAAATACATACCCGAAGGTACTCTACATTCTGGACACGCCTTGACTACCCTAAAATGAAACGCTCTGTTTCGCAGCCATTTTTTTATAAACGGTAAACAAAAGCAATTATTGCAATTGGGTAAAATTCCAAAAAACTGTTCTTGGACGTCACGTTTCTTCAGAACTATATCGAAACAGATGCTACAGGATTTATTTGCCGATTGGGCCTCTGCAACAAATTTAAGTGCTTCTTCGGGCGAAGTAGTTTTTGGACCATACAGGCTGCTTAAATTACGTCTGCTTATTGGGGCGTTTTGGCGGGAGGATGAGGCAACATTCTAAAAAAGAACACAAACATTTTTTGAATTTCCTTCATTTTTTTTGACGCGGTAATAATGCTACTGCTTTTTAATAGCCCCAGTATAATTCAATTTGTTCAACTCTGTAAAATAAGCCCTTGTATCAGCTTTAGCCATTGATATTTGAAGTGAATCTTCATTGATTTGGGAAAAGGAAATGAGACATGTAGCTACGTGCATTCTTGTTGTGGGAGAGCACTTTCTTTTGGCTATATAAACGTTTAGTCTGAATAGCACTTTTGATCCAGTAGTAAAATGTAATACTTTCCAGCGAAAGTTCTGCTGTTGCAAGATATATATATATATATATATATATATATATATATATATATATATATATATATATATATATATATATATATATATATATATATATATTTACGTTGTTGACGTTTTACCTAGACACGAAGATTCCCTAGAAAAGAAAATGCGCTCTGTCATCAATAATTCGAATATTTCTTCGAATGATAAAAGGACTTTAATACGTCATGAAAATCTGCTTGTATCCCAAAATATACGATCATAAAACTGACATTACTCTTAGTTCACCAACTCACAAATTAGCACAATATTTAGTCAAAACATCTAAACATCATTCTAAAAAACAAAAACCACATATCATCGGATATTCTTAGGAATAAATTCGTGGAGCTCCTATGGGCTCCCCTCTTTCTTCGGTCAAAGCCAATATTTTTATGGAACACTTTGAGACTCAAGCCATTAACAGCAGTCCGTTGACCAAAGCTACTTGCTGGTTCCTAAGCTACCAAAGCTACAATAACCAAACCTACTTGCTAGTTTAGATATGTAGATGACACCTTCGTCATTTGGCCACACGGAATACAATATTTAAATCTGTTCTTTCCTATTAAAACAGTATACATCAGGTCCAATTTACAATGGAGACTGAAAACAATTCTGCCCTCCCTTTTCTTGACTCTCTAATATCAAAAAGGCCAGATCAAAGCTTCTCCTATTCAGTCTATCGTAAACCTACCCACACAAACCGTTATCCAAATGCGAACTCACATCATCATCCATCCCAATTAAATTCGGTGGTAAAAATTTTATTTACGAGATCTCCAAGATTGTCGAATATGGAACATAGGAAAACAGAACTTAATTCCCTAGAAACGGCAGTAATAATAAACGGCTATGATATGCGTCAAATAAAAAAGCATATTAATAAAGCTTGGGCAACTGGTTATACCAACCAATCCACTAGAGAATTGTCCCAAAACACCAAAGTTCAGTAATCGTCGTCGTAAAGTCAGATCCCGGAATATAACAACGATATTTATAACAGAAAGAGATATATACAGTTTCCTTAAACCAGTAAAGAATAATATTTTACAAGAGTCACATGGTGTCTATGAGATTTCTTGTTCTGACTGCTCCCAATCATATATAATCAAACCAACAGAAACGGGTCACAAAATAGATTTCGACAAGGCCGAAGTAATCGCCTCAATATATTCCTACAAACTCCGCATTAATCGTGAAGCAATCGAAAATCGATCGAAAAACGCCCAGACTGCTTAAACACGAGGGACAACGGTCTTAGAGTTCCAAATACATGGAAACCTCTTATTTCCAAATTGCCCATCCGAAACCCTTCCAGTCAAACGTCCACCTCCCGTCTCACCCCCACTCCTCAACCGAGCGCTCCACTCACAACCTTACCTATAACTGAGAGGTCGCGCCGACCACGTCCTTTTCTAGTTGTGAACTCTGGGAAGCAGGCAGATTAAGGCCTCGGGGTAAATCAACTAGATTATCTTGATAATGGCTTCAAAGTGGAAGCCGAAACGTCGAGATTTTACAAATTCAAACTAATAACTCGATGTTTCCGGGTTTATAGGCGTTCTTGCTGTTCTTGGACGGCCATGACGAATGTCACTATAGTGTTTCCAGTAGCCTTGAATGCCTGGATTCACGCAAGAATTGTTGCATTGCTTGGGGTGTCTCCAATATTGCGTAAATGGCAATGACGTCGGAATAGCCGACGAACACGAATCAGCGATCGATTGTTCTTGCATTACGTTCGCACGCAATGTTACATCTAATATTTTCACTGATGGTAAATAATGTTTCTAAATCATTCCGGGTGTCGATCCGTTCCTTCTGTGAAAAGTCACGACGTTTCGCAAAAATCTCATTTGTTGTCGAGTGTTGTCGGCTTCGAGTAAAGAGTCCAACTTTGCTGAGCTAACACTTTAATTTTCTTAAGCTTTTTGGCGAAACGTTGTGACTCTTTACAGAACGAACAGATCGATACCCGGAATGTTTAGAAATATGTACAGGATGTCCCATCACTTACCCGCCATAGAGCAACTGGTGATAGTAGGTTTTAGTCAATAAATGTGTTTACAAATGTTGGTAATTAAAAAGATACAGGGTGTTGAAAGTAAAACTAAATTTTTGAAAAATTCTGATAACATAAAAACGGTTGAAGATATTAGGTTCCAAACGGGGTAGTTCGGTTTTCAAAGGTTTAAATGGCGACAAATCCGAATTTGGTACTAGTTTGAGCCTAAGGCGCTTGCTACCTACTTTAATTAACTCGCTGATATTTTTTACCCTATAATTTTGGAAATATTTTGATTTCAATATAGAGAAAAATTATAATTTCCACGTAAAAAAAGTACTCTTGGTCAATATCGATATATCACACCGTTTACGAGATATTCGTGTTCGAATATTCCATTGCACACTTTGTCGATGGTTGAAAAATATGCAATTTACAAAGTGTGCCTTGAATGTTGTGTACAAATTATTACGTCTCGATGACAAATGTCATTGTTTTCTATCTCTCCTAATAAATGTAGGTGGAAAAAAGTTACTCCAATCTTGAGTTGGTATTAAATAATTTGTAAAAAATTATTAAGTAATTTAAGTATTTAAAGATTAAGATTTGCGTTTATGCACAAGTTAATTCAAATAGTCGCGCTGCAGTTAGAAGGCATAAAGAGCTCTACCTAACCAGAATCATACCAGATCAGACAAATTTTTAAAGGAATTTTTTATCAGTTAGGCGAAACAGGTTCGTTTTATTACAACAATCCTGGTGGACGACCGAAACGTATAACGGTAGAACAAGATGACGTTTTGGTTAGTATCGCGGAAAATTCTGAACTAAGCACTAGTTCAGTTCGTTTTGAGGTATCTACAGGGATTAGCAAATCTGCCGTTTTAAAAGTTTTCCATAAAGAAAATTTGTTTCCATATCATTTTTTGCCTGTTCAAAATTTATTGTCACAAGATTTGCCGGCTAGATCAGAATTTTGTCCAAATCTACTACATAAAAAAAACGAAGACCATGTTACTGAAAAAGATATTGTTTATTGATGAAGCAACTTTTACCAGACGCGGAATTTTTAACTGACGAAATAATCATTATTACGCCCTGGATAATCCACACCCACCAAGAGAGCGACATTTCCAGCACCAATTTTCAATTTGCATTTGGTGCGGCATTATCGACAATTTTTTTATCGGCCCATTTGACTTTCCGCAAAGACTGAATGGAGATCAATATGTGGTTTATTAGACCATTTGGACGGTATACCTCTAAACTTAAGACAAGACATATGGCAAGTCAGGCAAGATAGGGCGTCACCGCATTTTATTGTTGCAATGCGAAGTCATTTGGATCAAAGTTTTCCACATCGATGGATTGGGCGTGTTGGTAAGTTTCCTTGGCCACCTCGTAGCCCAGACATTAATCCGTTAGATTTTTATTTATGTGGTCATATAAAGTCTGCAGTTTTCCATGATGAAATCAATACACGAGACGAACTTTTACTAAAAAAATCAACAAGCAGCTAATATTATTAAAAAAGAAGAACATATCTTCTCAAATGTGATTCGTCACTTGACAAAGAGCCTCTGCAAAGTGTATTGAGGCAAACGGTGGACACTTTCAACACTTATTGAAGTAAATTTCAAAAAATTGTTATTTTAAATACAGTCCGTTTTTTTTTTGACATCTTAATGTTTCTTTTTCCTCGTGTTCAAGGCACACTTTGTGAATTGCAGATTTTTTGCAATGGAATATTCCAGCACGAATATCTCGCAAACGGCGTGAGATATCGATATTAGCCAATTTTTACGTAGAAATTATGACTCTTCTCTATTTTGAAGTCAAAATATTCCCAGCTTATAGGGTAAAAAAAATATGAGCGAATTAATTCCTCACGAAGTAAAGGTTCAAACTAGTACCAAATTCGGATTATCCCGTGGTAGCTGAATGTCCACTAATGGACGGTTTCGCTGACGTTTCGATGGAATCTCATCCAGCATTTTCAAAGCGTTTACTCGACGGTATTTCGACGACAAATGCTGCAAAAAAATGCTAAAGCATTTATCTTTGGATCTTTGGATTTTATCTGGGATCTTCCCATTCTTGACGAGAGAGAGCACATGTCGGTGCCCTGAAGAGTCTAAACATCAAGAGACAAAACATGTGCCCTGCAATGGAAGGGATGGTAAGGAAAAGGCCTTCGCAATAAGGTGCTTGACTGATAATGGGCGTTGCAGTAGACACATTTAGAAGGATCAGTCTTTGCGGGTATACATTCACGAGATAATCTACAATGGTCTATTTGAGATTATGCCACTTTACAGAGAAAGTTCAGTCAGAAAAGGTAGGGAGGTAATTAAAGTAGTAGTATTTTAGGAGAAATTGCAATTACAGGCGGGTGAACGGAAGGAGTCGTCAAACAGAGCGCTTAGCAAAGTGTGATCACGCATCTGACAACTCACGGAGAAATGCCTCGAGAGTTAATCATTTTAAAGAGATCAGTATACTAACTACAATAACTCTTACATTAACTCTTTCAACTTATATTGTTGGATGGATGGTAGCAAGTTAGTTCACCTTACGAGCTAGAGTCTGGTCTAAGCTTTCAGAGAGTTAAGGTGTGTTTTTTGAGCTCTCTGCTAGCTCGTCTAAGGTGTGATAAAAAAGTGAACTTAGTGATCCTTGTTGTTCGCGATGAGTGATTACTAAGACATTGAAGACGTCTCATACTTAAAGGACTTCCGAAACCCTTCTAACGAAAACTGTGTAAGGCTCACAAAGAATGCCAAAGGCAGTATCTTATGGCAATCGAAAATCTCAAAAAAAGAACTTCTTCCAAAACGACGAGATCTTTAGACTCCGAAAAGAGGCTCTCCATGTCAACAAAAAACGAACTACTCTTAAGATGCTTTAGCACAGAAAAATCCAAATCCAAAAATCACACCAACAACCTCGGAGATTGGAACACAAACAAAAACCGTGTTCAAACCACCATCACTAGTGGCAGGAACACAAATCAATGTGTTCAAACCACCAACATCAGTCAAAGAGATCCAGTCGGATCTGGAAAAAGGAGACAATTATGTCTCCGACTCAGAGGGATATCAACAGATGTCCTCTCGCTCAAAAAGATGAAAGAAGAGAAAGAGGTCGGCTCCCAAGGCAAGTCAGCCTATGGAAGAGCCGATTGATCCTCTTTCGTCTACGTCTACCACGAAAAACAAGCTCCCAAAGGCACCAGAATCAATGAAGATGTCAGCAGCACCACCATCAGCCGCCAAGATAAAGCCTCAACCGATTGTCCTGAAGGACAAATCGCACTATCTGGATGTCATGAACATCTTGAAAAAATCCAAAATAGCTGTCGGGCCAGCGAGAACGACAGGGTGCTTCTGGTCTCCGAATCGGAATCAGACCGAAAACCCATCATCGAGCTTTTCGATTAGAATGAATATTCATATTCAACACCATCAAGCAATAGAAGTCTGCGTGTCCTAATTAAAGGCGTGCTAGAGACTATATGGATGACACCAAAACCAAGCTTCAACAGCTTGGTTGTCATCCTCTCTCCATCACGAGATGGCAGAAAAAAAGTAAAGAACCCATTGCGACAGTACAAGTAAATGTACCGCGCAATGAAAGAAGCATCTAAAGAAACAAAATCGTAGCTCTGCTACCTCAAGCAAAGAAAAACACCCGAACAACGTTTTCCGAACCTGGTAAAGGAAAACAGCAGAGCACTGTTAATACAACAGAGCTTAACCAACTCCAAGAATAAGTCGTGACTGAAATCACGGCCAAACTTAAGATAAAGATTTGGCAAATGTTGTATCTGGCTCTATCGCAGCTAGATCGATCTCTCCTGGCTTAAACTGAATAAAACATCATCAAACCAAAATCGACAGAGAAATCTGCAAGATTTCAACGACCATGCCCAATCCTCGTCCAACACCAACAACGACATTGCGGCCCGTTTTCGAAACAGAGAAGAAAATTCTTCACCAACCTATATAACACCGACCAGGTCTGTACCTCCTAGGCTACCGAGAAGCCCACAACCCCGTGTCAGCGTAAGCTGACACACACCTGAACCTGAATAGAAACTGGTAAGAGTCTTAGAAACCGTCCGAAGTCCATAGAAAGTTTAAATCCAAACGAAAAACTGTCGTATATACAACTATGGCGTATTATATCCAATTTCGTAACGTGTCCGATGTCCTAATATTAAATTAATATCTGTAGAACAGATTATACTGTAAGTATCACATCAGAGTTTATTTGAAATATGAAGCGTTTCTAAGCAAAGGAGGATGTTTAAATAATATAAGTTGGAGTGGGTCATATAGCGTAAAATCGAGTTGTGCCACAATATTTCGGTGGTAATATCCAATATTGTGGATGGAAGAAGAAATGGACCTCTAAAAAGGATTCGAGGAAGACGGAAAAATTAGAGTGACCCGGAATGAAAGGTTTTATCCACACACTAAATGTGTATTTCAGAAGTAAATTCATTCTTCTGAGACTGAGAGATTCTATCCATGCGATGCTATAGAGATTTGTAATTGAACTAATAGTAAAAGCTCCAATTGACAATCTTGCGTCGAAGATTGCTCTTAAGACCTATGGCATAAACCAGGCTGCCCTAGTCAATTTTGGGTTTAATTGCTGATTTATAAAGCTTTAGAAGACAGAGATATTCTCGATATTCAAGTCTTCAGAAATATATCTGAATAAGACCCAAAAATCGATACTGATGAATAAGACCCAAATACGATATTTGGCAATGGAATGGAATGCAGACGTGAACATGTGCGCTTTCTATAGAAGTGAACTATAGTCGACTAAGCTAGAGGGAATAAGCAGGAGGTGTTCGACCAACTGGTAATGAAGTTGATGCATAATCGGTACTATTCTTTCGTAAAACCGAGAAGAAGAAAAAGAATAGTAAACGAGAATATCGTCGGAATTATCGTTGGTATCGTCGAGAATTATAAAAAAAAATAGTTGTCATATAAAACGCGAATTGACGAACAAAATTTCTTTACTCAGATGGACTAGGATAAAGAAATAAAACGCATAGAACAACTGTATGGCGAAGTTCTGACCGAACCGGAGTATGACAAAGGAATATGAGGACAACGAGTAAACATTGTATTGCAACTTACTGGAGTTAAACTAGAGCGCCGTCAATAAAATCAACCCTTGAAATATGCCAACTGTCTTTTGGTGATAATATGTTGAACATAATTGTTAGCAGTGTAAACACAAAAGTTGCCTCTGTTGCATGAAATGTTTCTAACGAACTGGATGCATGGCTACAACCGCAGAAGAACTAAGAGCACTGAGCACTTTATACCTTGCTGGCGCTAGCGATGCGAATCGCTTTAATTTGGTAGAAGTAGTTTTTTCCTTACGTACATAAGATTCGATAACAGTTTTTTCAGTTTTTTGTATCCTTTTTTAGACGCTTCATTAGGTAGATAATACGCTAGCTAGGTCGTAGTTTACCAATTAGGGTTCTCATATAATTAGAACATACTTTAGTTTTAGAATTAGATTAAATCATCTCCTGATAATGCTAACATGGTTAGCGAAATGTGCATCGAGAACTTTAAAAAAGTGATTCGGTGATTTGTCTTAAATATCTTTGAGTTTAAAGCCAATGTGGAAAATAAGCCATTACTGAGTAGAGACAAAATTATACTTCCACTACTACAGTAAAATTATACTTCCACCACTATTAAACAGTTTGTCGAAGCGTTGGATAAAAACGAAAAATGTTTTAAATACATTTGCAGAGCATTTAATTATGGAAAAGCTAAAAGATGGAATTTTTGAGGGCCCTATAAGTTAAAGATGCGAACTTGAGAAAAGTCATGACTGCTTTGGAAACTGAAGCCTGGAAAAGTTTTGTATCTGTTATAAGTAATTTTCTTGGTAACAACAGAGCATCAAATTATGAAGACATTGTCAGAACGATGTTAGAAAGCTTAAGGGTTATTTAATATGAGCATAAAAAAGTATTATCTCTACAGTCACCTGGACAGATTTCCCGATAACCTGGGAGAATTTAGCTGAGGTTTTAGCAGTGAGAGCGCTTTCACCAGGATATAAAAGTCATGAAGGAGATATATCAGAGCTGATGGGATCAACATATGCTGGAAGATTACTGTTCGTCTCTACAAAAAAAATATTCTCAATAAAGTATTTATATTAAAAACAACAATTGAAATATATCTCATACATAGTTACTGCCCTATTTTAGTTAAATATGAAAATAGCGATTATTTAACAAGCTAGAGCTAATTTCGGAAAACCATTTGTAGTTCCGTAATTGTGAGTATAAAATATCCTAAAACTACTCTCATATCAAGGGTAACAAGTAATTGTTGATCAGTGTAATAGAACTCATTTTGATTTATAGTATTCTCTATCTGGCAATTTGCCTTCTAAGAAAAGTGTTCATGTGTTCACCTTCTAGTTAAAATAAAGAAAATAAGTATGACATGTATTGCTCATCTACTTACTACATCTACCTACTCAAAAAACCTACTACTCCCCTCATTACGTCACACGTCAAAAACAGATGACAATATAGAAAAAAGTCGGTAATCTGGTTTAATTTGACAGGCGGTTAAGTATTCCTGCGATTATTGAACACATTTACATAACAATTTTAACATGCAGAAAGTGTGTGCCAAAATTTTGTCTAAAATTCTCACGTTTGAACAAGAAGCTCGCAAAAATGTTTGTACTGGCACTTTGAATGTCATTGAAAATGATCCAAACGTATTGAAAAGGATAACAACATGTGACAAATCGAAACGAAGGGCCAATCCATGCACTGAAAGAATCCAAATTCAGCCGAGAGCCAAAAAAGCTCCAATGAGCCAATCAAAAATCAAAGCAATGATGTTTTTTTCGATATTTCTTCACTGGGTTTCTGAAGGTCAAAGTATTAATCAACACGTTCTTGCTGAACTCCGTGAAAGAATGACCCGAATTGTGAAAGGACGTCATAGATTCTTCACCAAGACGAAGGACCAGAGGGTCCAAGCGGTTTCTAACCAAATACAGCATCCCAATGTTAGACCATCCACCTTATTCGCCGGATTTCGCACCATGCGACTTCTATCTGTTTCCTAAGGAGAAATCTGCATTAAAAGGAACAATATTTGAGTCCGTTGAAGCTGTGAAAGAGAAAGCGGCACGCCTTCTGACTCCAAGACTTCCAGCACTGTTTCGAACAACGGAAGATTCGCATGGGGCATTGTCGGGATAGAGGAGGGGTCTGTATTGAAGATTATAATAAGTAAATATGTATGAAATAAAAATAAAATGTTTTACAGAGTCTGCCTTGTTATTTAATCGTCACACCTCGTATATTCAACTAACATTTCCTTCTTAAACGACACAAAATTGGCCATTCCGAGAAACTTGAATACCCAAAGAATTTCCTAGCAAGATATATCACAGTGTGTCACTCTGGATTAATTTGGAACCTTCACGCTACATACTCGAACCCAATAAAAATCGCCTAGATTCTTAGGTAAAATTCCTAATTTCGCTGTCCAATAGGCTTTTGAGTATGATGCCAACTTTGGTAAACTAAAATATTTCTTTTCAGGATCTCCTGCTTTTGAATTATATTTTATATTTTTAAATAAATATCACATACTCCTATTATAATTATCGAAATTGTCACATTAAAAAATATTTAGAACTTAAAATTACAATTTAGTTCTATAAAAACCTTAATAGATCTGGTTAATAAATATATTAACAATGTTTCTACTATCACTCATAAATACCGTGTGTCCCAGCCAAATGGAATAAATTCGTTAATAAATAAATGGGGGCTTGTTCGAAAAACGCTCGAACACGTCGATTGGTATTTTTAGATGCCCATTTTTTTCAACAAATTTTTTTTATACAGGGTGTGTCATGTAACAGTGGCCAATACCAACTTTCTTATTTTAAATATAACATCCTGTTTATTATTTAATTTTTGGATTCTTCATAAAATTGTAGACATATTCCATGTAAAATATCCTAGACTTATCTTCAACTGTTTCGGAAATATTAGTGTTTTCAGATTTATTGCAAAAATTAACATATTTTTTTTGAAAATTATATGATTACAGAAATTCGCTACAACACACAATAGAAAGATGGTATTGGCCTCTGTTACATGACACACCCTGTATAAAAGGTTTTCGCTGGAAAAATGCGCAACTACACTTTTTTTTAACACTGTAAACAAAATTGTGGAAATTTCAAGACTATTTAGTTTTTGTATAAATTTTTTATTTAAAACATTTAATGTAACAAATGCTCGAATTGTGAACCCTGGACGTCCTGACAACACCCAAACCTCAAGTAAAACTGATTCCTGGCATTATTTAATGTTTGTGGCGTAATTGACCTAATGCTGTCGGTAATGCGTCCTCTTAAATCATTCAGATCTTGTGGCTTGGTTTTGTATACGACGCTTTTGAGATATCCCCATAAAAAAATTCAACGGAGTGAGGTACGGGGACCTTGGTGGCCATTCTAGTGGCCCTCTCCTCCCAATCTATCGATTTGGAAACACATTATCGAGGTACTGCCGCACATTAACTTGATAATGGGGGCCAATTTGGAACCAAATTATGTCGGTTAGCAATTGAGGATTTCTTCTATTAGGGTACAAATTTATAAGATTTGGAATGAGCTGATTTTGGAGAAAGTCTAAGTAATTTACCCCATTTAAATTTTGATCGAAAAATATTGGACCAATTATTTGATCTCCTATTATACCTGCCCAGACATTAATCCTTTCTGGTCTTTGTGTGTGAATTTCCAGCATCCAGTGAGGATTTTCTCTCGACCAATAACGACAGTTCTGGCGATTGACATGCCCATGAAGAGTAAAAGTAGATTCATCAGAAAATAAAACGTTTTCCACTCGCAGAAGATTGTTGTCTATTCTGTGCATCATTTGTTCGCAAAACTCAATTCTCCTGTCGAAGTCGTCTTCACTAAGCTCTTGAGTAGGCTGTAGCTTATACGGATACATTTTATTCTCGTTCAATATTCTGGCAACCGAAGAGCGACCAACATTGTTTTCCAAGGCAACTTGTCGAGTTGAGGTATACGGATTGTATTGGAATGCAAGCATTACATCCAATTTTTTGTTATCGGTCAACGACACTGCTTTCTTCTTAATTTGTCTCACGTGTCCCAGTTCTCTAAATTGTTTTTCAACTTTACTTACTGTACCTTGGGATATGGGTGGTAAGTCAGGATATTTTTCCCTAAAGAGATGAATAACTTCGGCTTGAGTTCGTGTCCTATCTCCATAACCTATCATGATTAAGATATTTATTTTATGACTCTCTGATAAATACACCATGTTTAAATCAAATGAATCACACACGTCAAAGAAAACTAATTTAAAAGGCACGTTGATTTTTTTGACGTTTCATACAACAAATACCTACTTTTGAAAATGTGATTTTTTATCTTTGCCTATGTGCTGATAATGTTCGAAGAATTACTTAATATTTCCGAAACAGTTGAAGCTAAGTCTAGGATATTTTACATGAAATATGTCTAGAATTTTATGAAGAATCCAAAAATTAAATAATATACAGGGTGTTGTATTTGAAATAAGAAAGTTGGTATTGGCCACTGTTACATGACACACCCTGTATAAAAAAATTTTGTTGAAAAAAATGCGCATCTAAAAATACCAATCGACGTGTTCGAGCGTTTTTTCGAACACGCCCCCATTTATTTATTAACGAACTTATTCTATTTAGCTGGGACACACGGTATATGAAATGTAAAAGTACTTACAGGTTGTGAGCTTATCAAATTTCTCGCCGTAGTTGGAAATTCATTCGCATCGCGCCATCTATTTGCAAATCGGCATGGGCCACTTAAATAATACCTGCATACATATCTAACAGGAGCTCTTTCTTGACCATTGTCACCTTCTACGTTATTCATGATAACTAAATTTTTTACTTGCACTGGACAAATTCTGTAAACTCTCTGGCAACTTGTAAATGTTATCAGGGGATTTATACCCTCCTGCTGCTGCATAATCAAAGACAGATTATCGGAATAATAAGACATATTTATGTAAACATAACCTAAAAATATATCTATAGTTATCACACAGATCACAAAACTGGCACTTTCCCAGCAACTTACCCCTAAGCAATATGGGGGGGGGGTAAGATACCGTCGTTTACATACATTTGTTTTCAAACACAAAATAGCAAAATAAAATATAAATGAATATAAAAAAATATAAATAAAACATCTAAAATGATTAATACCGATTCTTGTGTATTTACATGTTACTTATATTAAAATAGTATTGAAATGTATTGAAAAATATTACTATTGAATAGTATTGAAATTGAAATATAATATTAAGCTTTCATAAAAAATATCACATTTTTTAACCGATTTTGAAGCGAGATATTGTCATGGTGGAGCTTGATCGTGTCTTTGAAGTCAGCCCTCAATTTGACGAAATTGAAATATAATATTGAGCTTTCATAAAAAATATCACATTTTTTAACCGATTTTGAAGCAAGATATTATTAATTAAAATGTATATAGTTAAAATGCAATAAGTCAGAGATGTGTAAAAAAAGGCATAGTTTCGTATAATAATAAAACCAATACGCCATAAAACAAAAACATTTTTTTTTAACAATAAACGCACATTGAAGGGATTGTCATCACAAATTAAGAACACTGTGTGTCGTCATGCGTTACGCACCAACACCTGAATAGTTCTATTTTTATATTTTGTCAACTTGGTTTTTAAGTTAGCCTTTTCGGCTCCTACTTTTATTTCATTAAATTGGCGCCAGGAGGGGTTTTTCGAGAATTTTTTAGGGTATCTAGTTAACCTAAAATCTGAAGATTTATTCTTAGTAACATACATTTTGCCAGTCAGAACTTTAGTTATAATACAATATTCATCACAAGAAATTTCTAATGTTGAATTAAGACCTAAACGTTTCTCATTAGATATATTTTCTAATGAAAGAACTTTTTTACATTCCTGACATTTTATTTTTTTCCTAACTCATCTAGACCACTACACAGGTTATGAGAGTGCTCAGTTTTGTATTTTTTCTCCTCATCATTGAAATCCTTTTTGACCTTTATCAAGGTTCTTTTGCTTCGTAAGTTTTGCTTTAGGTCGCAACTAATCATGATCAAATGACATTTCCAAATTACCTATATTTTTATTATTTTCAAACAGCTGTAACACTGACAAGAGAGACATATGTGTACATCATCATCAGCCTGTGTCGATCCACTGCAGGATGAAGGCCTCTTCAGCAGGCTTTCAATATTCATGGTCCTGGGCTTTTCTCTGACAATTGGAACCTATTTACTTAATGATGTCATCAGCCCATCGTGCTTTCGGTCTTCTTCGCGGACGTTTGCGATCTAGCGGTATCCAATCCAGGATTTCCTTCTACCATCTGCCCTCCCATCACCTCGATGTATGCCCATCTCCATTTCAATTGCTTTACTTTTCCAAAGATGTCACATGCTTTCATTTGTTCGCTGATCCATGCGCAACGCTTCCTGTCTCGTCTTGCAATTCCAAGCATGCATCTTTCCTTTTCCTTTTGTGCTACCCAAGGTTTTTGAATTGATTGCAATGTGTGTGTCCAGGTTTCACTTCCGTAAGTCATAACTGGTAGGACGCAAGTGGGAATCTGCTCTTAAACACTATGTCGAGCCTGCTAAATGCCTGCTAGTCACATTTAACACATCGTTCCACCTCCCGGGCGGTATCCCCCTCCATTGAAATCCTCTGCCCAAGATATATAAAGTGGCCCACAATCTCCAAATCCCTTTCTAAAACTGAAATTCTTCTGTCCTGAGCGAATTTATTGAACATAACCTGACTCTTTTTCAGGTTTATTTTTAAGCCAAATGGTTCGCCAGCCCTTTGCAGTTTTTGTATGCGTCTTTGCAGCTCCTCTGGGTCTTGTGAAAGGAGAACAATATCATCTGCAAATTTAAGATGATTTAAGTTTGAACAATTAATCTTTACACTGTTCTGTTTCCAATCCCATCCGAAATACTTCAAGGCAAGCCGAGGAAAGAATAGGTGAAATTGCGTCACCCTGCTTTACACTCTACCTCGTTCTACATTAATTGCCACTTCAATATCATCAAGGTGAATTGTCGTTGTAGCTCCATCATATATCGATCCTAGTAGGTTTACATATGCTTTGTTACATATGCATTGTGAGTGAATCCACTTCTGAATCCTGCTTGTTCTCTTGGTTGTGCGTCATTTAGTTTTCTTAATATTCTATTAGATATTATGTTAATGACAACTTTTTACATTACTGATAGGAGGCTTGTTGGATGGTTGTGCTTTAAATCTTCACGTGCTTCTTTTTTACGTAAAAGAATCACTTCTGCATTTTTTCATAAATCAGGTACTTTTTGTTCTTTGAGGCATTTTGAGTATAATTTTGCCAGTGTTTTATGTAACGTCCGAGCACCAGCTTTTAACATTTTGACAGTTACGCTGTCGTTTCCTGGAGCCTTGCCGTTTTTCATTGATTCTATAGCATTTGTTAATTCCTCCACTAAGATATCTGGCATTTGTTCTTCCGTGGGTATTGTTGTCTTTGATTGGTTCTGATCGTGATATAACTAGGAATAAAATTTTCTGACAACCTCTAACATTTGCGTACGCGTCCTGCACACTGTGCCATCCTCACCCATTAAGACACACATTTGCGTTCTTTTGTTTTTCAGCTTCTGTTTAGTCTTGATAATTCCTTTGCTTTCTTCCATGTTTTTATGTGTCTAAATCGGCACGTGCCCTCTCTGATAGGTGTTCTTATAGTTTTGTAGAGCTCAGTGAACTTGAGCCTGCCAAAAGGACTGTATTTCTCATTTCTCATTGTCGTTTCTTTATTAAATTAATGGTCTCACTGGAGATTTTTATCTGTTTGAGACATTTTTCTTCTGGTACTATTGAAGCAGACGTTTGAAGCACATTATTGGTGATTTCTCCATATTGAACCGATATTTCCATGACCTCCGTATCTTGTAACAGAGGAAAGCGGTTTAACAAAACAATGTCAAAACCACTGCCTCTCTCCAGCAGTTTCCCAGAATCCAATCCAAATAAGGGCCAATAATCCTTTGCCCTTACTTGACCTTAGCATTATTTCGCGCACTGTTTGACAGTTAATCCTAATTTTGCTCATGTCATTCGGTGGTAACTTCCAACATTAAAATTGTTAAGGACAGTACAATTGCGAAATATTGTTTTATCGTTGGTCATTTCACTTGTCAGTCCAGATGGACTTTTCCATGTACATTTTCTGCTGATATTTTTCTTATAGAAGGAATTCATAACATAAAGTTCTTGTCCTTCAGCATCTCTATTGTCTCCCTCAGCAGTTCCATATGGACCAGTTGCATTTTTACCAGTTCTTGTTCTAATTCTGGCATTCAAATCACCCATGAGGATTTTGTATCTACATTTCTCCTTGCATAAAAGCTGGTCAACATCATCATAAAATTCCTCAATTTCCTCATTCCTATGGATTATATATATATATATATATATATATATATATATATATATATATATATATATATATATATATATATATATATATATATATATATATATATATATATATATGAGCTTGAACTATTTGAACCTTAAACTTTTTATTCAGCTGAATGACGCATATGGGCTAGTCGGTCAGATGTACTTTCAAATTTTACCGTTCTTCACCTTATGATTGATGAGGAATCCAAGTCCTTCACATTGTCCATTTTCCGTACCTCGGGTGTAGAGTACGTGTCCAGTAGGTTGCAGCTTAATTAACTCTTCTCCTTACAATCGTAACAATTCTCGTTCCAATTTTTGTTGTAAAATGATGCAAGCTCCATTCAAGCGCACTGTATTAGATGATGTCATATCACAGCACATTATTTGTACCTTATCACTTAGGTTCCAGTCATACAGTGCGTTTGAAACTGCTTCGGCTTAATCTTTGCCAGAAGAACCAGTTTAGTTACTGCAAAAAGTTGTTCCTTCTCTTCAAATGAAATAAAGATCGGCAGACGTTCTTCCTTTGAACTTCTCATATGCAAGCCAGCTAATAATTTTCCATCTCAATGAGCGGTAACTCATTCGGGTATATTATTCTTAAAATCGGCTTATATTGATTCCGCTCTGTTTCCTCATTTGGTTTCGAAACGCGTTGAATTGAAGATTTGTTGATAGGGTAGGCGTCGCAACTAAGACCTAGTGCTTCTACTGTACCCTCAAGTATATAAACAGAATCCCTTACGCTTAGTTGACATCTATGTAAACATGCAACTAACTTTGCAGCAAGCAGAACTTACAGTTCGTGATGTTGAAGGTAAATGTTCCTCAGGACTTTATTCAGAGCTGGTAGATTCATCATGAGACGATATACAGTCATGTTAAGTAAAAAGTAAGCTCTCTGAAGACGTTTGCGTGGTTTTTCTGTTTTCGTGGCCTTTTTCCAAAATATAATACACTCCCGAATGACAAGAATTGCACTTTCAGTTACAATCAATTGAACTTCGCGAATGTTAACAAATAAAACCGGGAGAACTTAACGATTAGAAGGTAATTTTGCATCCGTAAATTGGTGATTTACGACACCAACCAAGAAAATAATTTTTTAATGCTCCTTTGTTCCACTGGCATTTTCAAAATATAAAATAACGTGCGTTAAATACCCGACAAGCAAACAGTAGCAGAGAGTAGTGGTAGGGGTTGCAGTGCTCCAAAATAGGTAACAAAAAAAATCAGTTGTTTTGATTTAAATAAATAAAACTAGAACCTATGTGTAAGGAAATAACTTTGAAAAATAAGGGAAACAGACCTGGTACTTACCTGAGTTTAGACGGACCACGAACGGTACCGCACAGTTTGTCTGTCGCGGTCCTTTACTACAGAATGGCAGAGTTGCATGTGATTGCAGTAACCATTTGACATGGCCGATTTATATGGTCATGGTTTTAGTCGTTCCCTTCATCCGTTCTCCACGCGTTCAGCTTGAGCTCAGCTGAAGATGGCTTAAAGCCAGAAACCGGTCCTAGGACACGCTTGCTGGTACTTTGGATGGAGGATGAGGGAATCCTCAAGGCACCAACGTGGAGCGCGGGTGTATTTTCTTTGTTTTTATTATTATTATTCACGTATGGTAGACCACGCGAAGTATCGTTAGAGGCGTTTGTTGTTGTTAGCGTTCCTTTGCGCCCATACTGATTTAATTTTTTCGTTATGAGCTATTTTCCTTTCGTCAGACAAAGTTGTTCCAGTCTTCCTACATTTTTCTCTCCGGCCAACCTCCCAAACGTTAACCTTGTGGTCCTCTTTAATTGCAGCAATCCATTTAATTATTTCTACTTTAGCTCTACTCCTATTTTCATAAAAATTGACTATTTGTCTAGTTAGCCTACTCGGATTCACCCGACTTATGCGTCCGCAAAACTTAAGTCTTCTTTTTCTCATATCTCTATGTATATTTGTGTATTGTTTGATTTCTTGGGGTTCTCGAAGTCGGTAGGTTGGGCTATTTATTTTTTTAGGACCTAAGATTTTTCTTTCCTTCTTTTCAATCTCCTCGATGTCTATCTTTCTATTCAAAATGAACGTTTCTGCCCCATATAGACATTCTGGCCTAATAACTGTGTTGTAATGTCTCAGTTTTGTATTTTTAGATATGCATTTTTTGTTGTAAATATTTTGTGCAAGTCCCAATGCAGTTTCCATTTTTTGACATCTACCATTATTGGCCGCTTTTTCCAACTCGTTTTTCATGATTATTTCACCCAAATATGTGAATTGAGATTTCATAGAAATGGTATTCTAAGTCCGTTGCAAGTCATGTATTATGTCTTTTCAAAGCAAATTTGGAGTCCTGAGATGTAACCCATAAATTTAACTTTTGACCTTGTGTTAGTTAGTGTTGTTTTAATAATTGCCAGCGTTTTCAGATCTAGTCCTTGTTCTTTCAAGATCTGGAATAAAGATTCGCCGTCAATAGAATCATATGCTTTTTTGAAATCCTGAAATGAAATATACAGACGATATTTTTATTATACAGTTTTTGATGTCTTAGTAGATGTCTCTGTAGTTGTTTACATCCGTTCTATCTCCTTTCTTATGTAGTGGATGGATTAGAGCATCTTTCCGAACTTCCGGAACCCGTTCGGTTCGCCAAACTTCTTGTAAAATTTTGGTTATTTCCTTGATTGTACCTGGATTCCATCTTCACCAGAAACTTTGTTATTTTTAAGTCGCTTGATTTCCCTAAGTATTTCATCATCATTCGGTGGTAATGAATCTGGGTTCGTTTGTTTAGGGTTTAGTGTTGGTAATCTATTTAATGGCTCAGGACAGTTTAGTAGTTGTTCAAAATATTTCGCAAGTTCTTTGCAATTGTCTTGGTTATTTAGAGCCAATTGTCCGTTTTCCTTTTGGAAGCAAAGACTTTGCGGTTGATAGCCTGTTACTTTAGTTTTAAATGTTTCGAGTGTTATGTTTTTGGAAATCTTTTTCTATTTCATTAAGTTGATTGTTTTCATATTTTCTTTTAGTTTGTCTAATTAGCTTCGAGGTTTCTTTTCTTACTTCCGAAAATATGTTATAGTTTATTGCTGTTTTTTGACTGTTCCAATCTTTGAATGCTTCACTTCGGTTTAATACTGCTTGCTCGCAAACTTCATCCCACGACGAATGTTTTCTACGTTTTTGTAGAAAGGGACCAACTTTAAGGCTGTTTTAATAATTTTTTGTTTCAATTCTTGCCAATTCTGTGCTGGTTGTTTATCAAGCTGTTCCGTTAGGGTTCCGTTAGGTTTTATTTTCGTAGGGTCGAACTTTGTGAGGTTTTAAGCTATGTTTAATCCTAGTGACTTGAACATTTAAAATGTCTTTATAATTGGAGTACGAAATGGCAACATAGAATGGAATGGAATTTTAGAAATAGTCTTTTCCAAAAATTCCCAAGACTTATTTACTTTTTCAGGATTAGATTTATTATCTTCGTTAACTGGGAGGTGTGCATTGTTTAATGTATAGTTTCTGTTAGCACACTTGAGGTATAGTGTCATAAGTCGATTATTTACTGGACATTAGTTATTGAACCAAGAATGATTTTTTAGATAGCAAAAGCAACACCGAGCTGTGGTGTATTTTTGAGTATTCTTTGTCTGTTCTTTTGTCTGTTTTACTTTTAAAAAGTCTGTAGTTACCGAAGTCCAAGGTGTTATCATTTGTCAACCTGGTTTCTTGCAGAGCTAAAATTTGGATTTTTTGCTGATTCAATGTTCGCCCCAATTCGTGTACCTTCCCTGGGCGCAGGAGAGAGTTGATATTTACCGTTCGAAAAAAGTTTTCTTTTCGGTTTCAGACGTTGGCCAGAGGTCTCCGACTCCCTCTGAAAGATTTTGCGTTTAAACCCGGACGTCCCAGAATCCGCAAGTCCGGTTGTGCCAGCAAAGCTGGCAGATGATTGTTTACCTCCTGGGGTAATTTAGTAATTACTAGAACAAAACATGGATTAAAAAAGGAAATCAATAATATGGAAAAAATAATGAATTATATGACGATTCCGCATATTCGAGGATGAGATCTTGCGTCAATATATCGCCGTTAATGGCCTACACAAACCACCAATACCAACGCCTGGCCAACACAATATGCTAGCTAGGCTAAATCACAACTGAGGATACCGAAGTATAAGCGAATATGAGCCGCACAATTAACGAATTATGCCGTGAAATCAAGGATCTCAAGCAGGACCTCATGCAATGGCCAACCAAAAGAGAGGTCAAGAAGCAACCTGCCAATAAAATTTAAAAAACCCGCAAACCAAGCAGATAAATCAGTAACCATGGATCCCGCAATTGACAAGGCTCAAAATAGCATGTCAGAGAAAGAAATAATAGAAATAGCTAGTGTCTGTTATAGCGCGTTTCAAGATATATCGTTGACCGATTGACAATAAACTCTTAACAACCCCTGCGATAACGAAACCCGGCAAAGTTGCAAGAAATGTAAACAGGACCGGATCTAATAAAATAACAGGTTAAAAGATAAAAGTTTAGATCGCGATATATAACAATAAAAAACAAATAGTAATAGAATCACGATTGCGACGATGGCGGTTTGACTGACTACTTAAACTCTATAAAAAAAACAGATTAGAAAATCGTCCCATTATCTACCTTAATGAAACATGGTTCGATACACATGAGACGCCAGCAAAAGGATGGGTAGATACATCAAGAAAATGCCAAACCAAAACTCTAGCGAACAATGGAAAAATAATTACTATTTTACATGCTGGTTCCGAGGATGGATGGGTTCCAAATTGTTTACGGTTGTCTTCCAAAAATATTAAACATTCATCTTTAGACTACCATGACGACACCACAGCAGAACTTTTTGAAGATTGGTTTATAAATAGTCTTTTGCCCAATGTGTCTCAGGAAAGCGCAATTGTAATGAACAATGCTAGTTATCATAACCGCCAAAAAAATAAAATTCCTAATGAACTAAATTAGGACTACTAACACTAAATTAGAAATTAAATACTATAGGTTAAAAAACGATATATTCTTCAAAAATAGATATAAAAAATGTGATCTAGAAATATCAGACATTTAATATTAAAAAGGAATATGTACGTGGTACCATTGCTTCCGATGTGGAACATACGGTTTCACGCCTTCCGCCATATTACTGTATTTTTAATCCAATTGAGCGTATGTGGCATCAGATAAAATCCAATGTTAGAGCAGAAAATATTTCTCCGACTCTAAGTGCAAGTTCTGCAACATTAATTAGGAAGGTTCTAGATTGTATTCCCAAATAAAGTGGGATAGAATCGATTAACCATGTTATTAAAATAGTAGATTCCTATGTATCATTTGCTAATAATATAGAACGACTTATTATTGATGTAAAACAAAGTGACAGTGAGAGCGAAACCGAATTAAATGTATAATTAAATTTAAGTTATAATTTTTATTGTACAAATAGATAAATTTATTTATTTATTTTTATTATACTAATAAATTCAAAATACACAAACCAATAAACAATGTTTTAGTCATACATAATAATAATAATAATAATAATACAGGACAGGGGGCGGATAATTTGATAAACTACCTTCCCGAGCTAAGAGGAGTAAACCTCTGGAGGAAAAAAAATCCCCCAAGCTCAAGGTGGAAATCCATCATGCTGAGGTGCTGAGTGGCACAGGATTAAAGTGTATCTAACGATGTCTCCGGATACCTAGTGCCCTCCGGTGGTAAATAGCTTTCCCATGGTAATTCCAGGCTCTGCCTTGGGTGTCTGTTGTTTCCCTTGAACCCAAAACTATTGTTTATAAAGAAAAAAAACAGATCAAAGTATTATACAGGGCGGTAGGTTTTTGCGGACGAGAACTTTTCGAAACCGTCGGGAAAATTTGTCCGGGGTTGGTGAGGCTGGAATGAGTGGCGGCTCCCAACTCTATGGCACGACAAGAATAGCGACGAAAATGCTAACATCCCAACCAACAGCATCCGCTGAAAGTGTTTCGCCAGTTAGTAATCCTTTACCATCTGTGACCACCCAGGCTGGAAGGAAACGAACAGGCATGAAATGGACACTTGATATAAACACATTCATCATGCGTGCGTTTTACAAAATCACAAAATAAGAAACAAAATTAGATCCGACAGCATACCGAAATGAAGTTCACAGGTTATTTATCTTGCAGTATCTAGATATCCTAGCTATAGCACAACGTATCAAAGAAGGGTCAAAGGAGGGTCATAATAAGAAATATACTCATTCCAGAAAGAAGTTGCAGAGGAATTACATTTCACAGACTCTCATATTAATGAAGACATTCAGAATACTGGATCAAGCACTCTCACCGACGTTTCATACAATATAATCAATAATATTATAGCATTATTACAGCATATAATACTATTATATACAGAACAAACATATATTTCAATGATGTCCAATTCGATAGAAAACAAGGTCACTCGATCCGCGAAACATTCACTACAATATTAATGGAATACCTAGGAACTGACCCTACAACGAGGCCTTATATACCAAAATAAAGTTCCACCACTAGACTGGCAATGATCGTTAATATTCTAAATAAAGAGATTCTCCCTGAAAAGGGCAACATGTTCAACTCATTCGAAGACCTGCACACAGTTGTCGATTGCGCGGCTCAAACTGCAGCAGTTGTAAATGGATCTAAAATAATCAAGCAACCTTGTGATAAAGTGCCATCACAGCACAACTCTAAACAAGGATGGCAAAAAAGATCGCAAGATTGAAAGTATGCGGGCTGATAAGGCAGACTTATGGAATTCAGTTGAGACAATCCCAGCAGAAAATTGACGATTAACGCAACCAGAATGTTAGAAAGATTTAGAATTCATGCTATGATAAAAAGAATCAGCATGTCAAAGAGGTTATCGATACCCTAAAACAATAATTTAAAGTATTTTAAAACTTAAAGTATATAGTTCCCGTCTAGATCGATATAAAAAAGCGACGAGGCGTAAGCAGCAAATCTGCCTTTTTAAAAAAGCCGAGCGAAAATTTTATAGAAACTATTATAGATTTTAATAGAGGTAATAACAAAAATCTTGGGGGGGGGGGGGGGTGTCCTAGTTCACCATCCAGCCAAGATATACAGACATTTTGGTCCTCGATTTGGTCAAATAACGGCCAATATAACAATCAGGCCAGTTGGCTGCGTGAGGAAGAAGCAAATACGAACATAATAGAACAAATGCTTTATCCTGAAATTACTATAACTGTACTACAGAATATAGCAAAGAACCTGCATAATTGGAAGGGCGCTGGAACTATTAACATTCATAATAACTGATATAAAAAGGTCACTTATCTTCATCCTTTCATAGTAAGGTATTTTAATGAGTTTATAAAAGTACTAAAAGAAATTCCTCGATTTCTTACCCAAGGTAAACTTACCCAAGGTAACTTACCAAAGCAACCGTCTCTAATGACCCAGCGAAATACCGGCCAATTATTTGCCTTCAAACGATATATAAACTATTAACATGTTTCACAGTACCATTCACAGGACAAATAAACAAACATGATATACTAAATGAAGAGCAAAAGGGTTGTCGAAAGGGAATACAGGGATGTAAAGAACAACTTATTATAGATTCAGTTATATTGAAGCACACTCGGAAGAAAAATCGAAATTTATCATAACAGGATAAATTTATCATAACAGGATAAATAACAGGATAAATTGATTATCAGAAGGCCTTCGACTCGATTTCACACTCTTGGGTAATTAAGATACTAACACTATACAAAGTTCACCCAGGTTTAATAAATACACTTTAAGAATTGATAAAGGAATGGCGCACCTCTATTCATTTATCGCAAAATGGAACTACCACCAAAATTGAGGAAATCAGAGTGACAAGTGGCATATTTCAAAAGGTCTCATTGAGCCCTCTGTGGTTTTGTCCGGCACTGAGAAATGTACAACTAATATTAACATGCACTTTGGATTAGATGAATGCAGGACTATTAACATAAAGAGAGGATCTAAAGTAGAGATGACAAGGTTTGTCACTGCAGAACAAGAATATATAGAGCCATTGCAGGAAGGCGAAGTATATAAATATCTTGGAATGCAACAGTCCAAGAGAGTTGAGCATAAATTCATTAAGGAAACACTAACTAAAGAATTCACGTCCAGACTTGAAAGCATATGCAGGTCTGACCTAGACATTAGAAATAGAGTAAAAGCTATAAACACTTTTGCTATACCTGCCTTTACAAATTCGTTTGGAATTATATCATGGTCAAACACATATATTGAAAGGCTGCAACGAATAATTAGAACTACACTAACGAAATATAGGAAACACCACCCGCACAGTAGTAAAAAACGACTTATATTACCAATAATTGAAGAAGGGCGAGGAATTATAAATATATGTAATCTACATGAAAAACAAATATCCATTTTAAGAACATATTTCCATCAAAGAATGATCGAATGCCCGCTATATGCCTGCGTGTGTTTGGCTGATGGTAATTATACGCCTCTGAACTTTAAACAAATGGAACAACAAATTGAGAGAGCATTCAAACAACTGGAACAATTATACAACAGTGGAAAAATATGTCTCGGTAGACACCCCCATGATCTTGACAGTCATGAAATCGACAAGAGTGCGTCGAACGCCTGGTTAACATAGGGAGGTCTTTTTCCGGAGATTGAAGGCTTTATGTGTGCAATTCAGGATCAAGACGTGCACACTAAGAACTACCAAAAATATATCATTAAGGATGTACGAGTACCAAATGACACGTGTAGAAAATGTCACGAAAAGCCTGAGACTATCCAACATATTGTAGGGGCATGTGGTAGACTCTCTCAGACGGACTATCTCTACCGTCATAATCAGGTGGCCAGTATAGTCCGAGCTTGCAAGTCGTAAGCAAGTCGAGCAGTAAGCAAGTCGAGCTTGCAAGTCGTAATAACCTTATAACAGAGCGACTGCCGTATTATAAATACACCGCAGACGCGGTACTAGATTCAGCCGATTTCAGGTTATATTAGGACCGAACAATAATAACCGACAAAATCCTACACTGTAATAGGCCATATGGGCAATATTGGTGGAGAAAAAGAAGAAAACAGCATTCCTTATCGACATAGCTGTTAGAAACAAACACAACATTCAAAAAACATCTGAAGAAAAAGTGCAAAAATATACAGACCTCAAGTTAGAAATAGTGCGGATATGGCAGTTGAACCAAGTCCATATTGTGCCATTGATAATTTCAACAACTGGCATTATACCAAAGAACCTGAAAAATAACATCCAATTTCTGGGACTAGAAGAAAATCTGTTTAAAATAATGCAGGTGGCAATAATCCTTAATATCACTCGCATCGCCCGAAAATTTTTGGAGGAATGAAGTGTTTTGGCTACGGCCCGCACTTCATTTAAAATCCAGTTTAGCTGAGAAAAAAGATAGAAGGAACATAATAATAATATTTAATTTATAATAATTTAACAATATTTTATTTTTTCCAAAATTATTCAGAAATTAAACCATTCAGGCTCTGGTGCCTTTTAAGAAACTAGGAGTATTTTTATTGAGATTTATAGGGCCAATTAATATTTTGCCAAATGACAACGAAATATCTTGAAACGGACTATACTTATGTTAAAATCGGTCTATCTCTCGGTTAAAAGCGTCTATCTCTATGATAAGAGAGCTTATAGAAATATGCAGCCCTAGAAATATGCAGCAACTTACTTTTAACGGTCGTCGACTTTTTTTCTTGTCACCGGACAAGAAGAGTAGCTGCTAAGAATGTGTGGATAGTGAAATGCATCACTTTCTTCACAATAAATCTTTCACGCACAAGCTTTGACCATAGCTAAACCTAAATGAAAGAGAGGAATGAAATCCTGCGACGATGAATAAATGGCAGGTAGGGGCAGTTTGTGAAGAGTGAAAGCCCTTTGCTGAGAGTTTGTACGAACACGGGAGGTGTATGACGGTCGTTAAGTCAGAGAAATCATGAGCTATTCGACTTCTCAGCAGTTATCTTTGTTTCTAAGCAGTCCTATTTAGAACTGCGTACTCTGATTGGGGAAGAAGTTAGAAAAGGTACCCTAAACGTAGTTGTCCGTAAACATAGCCTGCCCGAAAGAAGATCTGCTCTAATTAGTATAGAAATATAATATTATTAATTAGTATTAAAATATGTCTAAATACTATATAAATACACCTCGTACAATTCTTGACATTCAAAAAAACATTCGGGTCATCATTAAAAATTATATCACAGATATCTGTGAAAAAGTAACCGAACATTGGATCTTCAGAATGCCTTCCACCCTACGAAGTAGAGGGGGGCATTTGAACGACATTATTTTCAAAACATAACGCCATTACTTGTTCTTCAAGATAAAATAAAAATTTCCAGATTATCATTGTAGTTATCGTTGTGTCTCATTTAAATGTTCTGGTGCTCTTATTGGACAACCCCTTAGTGCAAAAGCAACATGGCCAACGAGATACTACGATTGGGACACTACTTCGGATCTGTATCAGCAATCCTTCTTAAAATTTGCCAGTTACTACTACTATTATTGCTATGTGTGGGTAAACAGTGAAATGATCTCAGTATAAACTATGTAACTTTTATTTATACATACACAACTTTTATAAGTATACAAAATAACTTATGTGGTTTATTAATATTTAAATCTGATCTTAATTAATTTTGGAATCAATATTTATTAAATCTATATGTATCTAGACAGAATAGTTTCAAATATAATAGATACTGTACCAATATTATGACAATTCTTTACTAAGGAATATTAATATAGAAACAGCCATATTGGATCTATTGTATAGAAGTATCGAAATATTGAGTTAAATGAAATTAACGAAAATATTGCTGTTATCTCTATAACTTGAGCTAAAATATCACAAAATTCAAATAGAGCTTCATCACTTAAAGAGCCTCGAACAAATTAATATGGAATTTATAATTAAAAAAAATTAATACTTTACTGTCTAAATATAGTCAATAGAAGATATTTTGAAAAGAAAATTAAATATAACGAGGATCTTAATAACCCAACGTTAAAAATCGGCAAAAATTGTTACTCTTAATATTGCCATTGCTATAACTGTTAAATTCAATAAAATTGTTATAGGCACTAGCCATCTTTGTATTAACTTAAATCAAAACACTTGAAAAAATTTACAAAATTAAGAAGTAATTAATTTAGAAACTTTGTAATTGAAGATTTAAAAATAGATATTGGTAATTTTTCCCAAACACCTGTCATATAAATAAGTTTAACTACCTCTTTTAAAGTCTGCATATAAATATAACCAAGACATTTCTGTGTAAATATTTATTGCATCTAAAAATTCACAGTGCTTGTCTCCGCATTTAAATTTAGCATACAAGTAACGGTGCACTCACATACAGTCAAATTTAAGGAATTTTTTTGGGCCACTATTGCTGGATTCATGAGGTACTTGTTGAAACCAGCTTGGTTCTTCTTGAATTAAAACCTCAAAACTGGATCTTCCATAAAATCCCCCTCTCAACAAAATAATATTCCCTACAATATATGTTTGAGTCCATGTTATACTACACATATGTTCACTAATTGTCTTCTACCTGGTTTTTACCTTCTTTTGGCAAATAAGCTAACGAACTAATTCAAAGCCAAGAAAAAATACTGGAAAGTTCTTGATCTGTACTTCTATGGAACAAAACTGATACCGGCCACTAGTTTGTATAAATTTCAAAGGAACACTGAATGTTGTAAAGCTTTACATTTTTCTTTCTTGGATAAAAATGCTACTGAACAATAATTTTGTGTTTTTGTACATTTAATCTACTCCTGTGTAACTAACTTACATTCCAAATTTCACTTTATACTGGGGCAAACAGAGAACAATTTACTACGTAGATATTTTTGTAAGAGTTAAATCCTCTGAGATCGTAGCTCTGAAATTGGATGATTGTGGATCGGAGAGTACTATTTTGCTGCACTAGGTGAATATTCTTAGATCACCTAAATGTCTATAACTATTTTCATTTAAATAAATAAAAAAGTCCTTACCTGTACAGTAAGATATTTGACTAGGTATGCACCGCAACACTGTGAACAAAATAATTGTCCAAACATTCTACAATAATGCCTCCTGAATAGAAATTTTTTCTGAACATTCATAATATTATTTGCTGCCAGAATCAGTCTTTCAATATTGCTTCAAATCAATATCAGTACAATCTTGCAAATTATAAAATATCCCCAAGACTAGTTTAACATATTTGGTGACATGATTTACTTTGAACTTGCTTGCACAAATAGAACCGTCTGAGAAACATTTGTATCTTTGACCCAATTTCAACCGGTGTCTTAAACAGTAGAGGTGCTATAAAGAATAGGCGCCTATTCATGTTTAAATATAATAAAGGACTAGGAAATAAATTGTCTTACAGTTTCATGCTCTTCCTCCTGTTGTAAATATGCAAACTCGATTAACTTAATGGCAGTTTGCAAATTTTGACTCTTTTGTAGCCTAACAGAACTCATTTATATATCTTAAAATATAAAAATTAAGAACAAAATAATCAACTTTCAAATTATAAAATAAGGCTAAGTGTTAAGGGGGCTTTCAACAAGCTGAATTTTTCTTGGAATGTTTTCAAAATACGAAACTAAAACAAGTAATTTAACGCAATGATGTATATAGTATATGTAATAGTTTTTTTAATAGTATTGAAAATTAGTAAAATCCTTTTTTCGTTTTTATTAATTAACGTTCAAAATATTTTGAATCGGATTAATTTCTGAGAGCATTTGTCAAAACAGAGTCAACAGAATGAACAGAATTACGACATACGTATCATATGATGGTACTGCCGTTCGATTAGTTTAAGCACAACGTTTCGAATTAATTATTCACCTGCATTCTATAAAGATACCAATTTAACTTATAATAAAATTTTATGATTAATTTTGTTTTATTCTTTCAAAATTATATTCTAGAGCACTAGAGTCTATAATCATGACTGAAGATTGCTCTAACTGCTAAAAGTATTTATGTGGGTATAAATAAATGGCAATAAAAACAAATTCAAAGTTATATGAAGATCAAAAGTAGTCAAAGACAGCAACGCCCAGCGAAGAACTAATGCCCGATAACGTAATGGGTGAAGTGACCAAAGCTATAAAATAAAACCAATGAAAAATGGCTCTAGGAAAATATAGTATAACTGTTGAAATGCTAAAAGCTAGTGGTTGTTGTTAAAACATTCACCCCTTCCTCATAAAGATGTATATATGATACATAAGAGTTTAGACCTAGACTGTAGTTTGAAAAATAGGTACCACCGGCATTTTGGAGAAGCATTAAATGAAGAAAAGATACTCTTTCCCCTAAAATTTATTCGTACTCTAAAGGGCATATTGGAGTATTTAAAGGTGCAGCAGAATTTCACAGAAATGGTCGAATGCTTCGCACTGCAGCGGGGAAAGGGGGACATCAAAGCCCATGGAAGAAACCCATAAAGAATAAGAAATAAATAACACAATAGATGTTTTTAGAATTTCACTGTGCAATTCGGGTTGAGAGTTCGAGGTGAAATTGCACAGGAACTTGATACATTGGAGAAACCAAATAAAGGCGCATATTTCTGCTAAATTGCCATTAAAGCTGTAGTACCAAAATTGAATCAGATATTTATTTTTTCTTTTAAATCTATTTGTCAAATAATTTTTAATTTCAAAGGTTCAAAATAAATAAAACGTTTTTAACTGGGATAATTGTATTTTATTATCTCATAGCCATGTTAAAGTTTTGCACAAAAGTTTAATTTGAAGTTCTAAAGTTTAACTAGCGCATTCGCCGTAAAATTTGGCGGATGTGAATTATCGTTTTTATCGATGCGCATGCGAATATAGAATTTGTAATGGGATATAAGTTTCAAATTTGAGTTCCAAAAAAAACTCTCAAACTACACAACTGTTTTTATTATCATTAAATATATCAAGAATAATAAATTGACTAAAAAAAGTAAAACAATAACTAAATATAAAAAGTATAATACAAACATTGTATAATATTATGTAGTTTGTAATATTTGTAATATAATATTTGTATTTGTGTGTACAAAAATAAAAAATAAACTTACATTCTTTGCAGCAAGGGTTTTGAGTTAACATAAATTAACATAATCTATTGAAAACAAAATAAAAAATTCTAAGTAATAACTATAACCATGGCAGCCGTCTGCTATGTGATAATGGTTTTATAGGCTGTCAGTTCCATCATGGGACGAGGAATAATACTCTGTAAAAATGAATATTAATGTCTCCAATAATTTGTAATTTGCTTAATAATTACTACAAAAAACTTTAAACGGGTCGAGATATTTTATATTCGTGTGTTTCAGTTTGTGATTCTTAAAATGGTTTTGAAAGGAATTTATTTCAAGTTTTTTTGGGTAGCTGTAATCATCTTTTTAAGTTTTAGGGTAATTTCAATCACAAACTACACATTTCTGACAAAAATATAAAATCAACGTCCAACAGAAAATTAATTTCGCTGAAACAAAACAATACACACTATATCAAGTATTTTGTGCCGATGACAATAATCTTTGGATAAAAATGTTTGATAGGACTTTTATATTAAAACAAGACAGTAGCGGTTGGCGAGGAAGGGCGTTGGGGCGTCGCCCCTCACGCACTTATCACAGTAATCAATTTTTCAGAGAAAAACACCATATTTTATTTCCATTCAGTTTCTTTCCTTTAACTCATTTTAAGATATTATTAAAAATTATAATCTCTAAAAGTAGAAAAATGTGCAGATAAAAATTAAATCCTCTCACCACAATTTTTACATCGTTGGCGTTACATGTTTTGTTGGTTTCCAGAATTCGGGGGTTTAGCTGCTTTTTAAAACATGCGATTTAGACGTAGACTACCTGCGACCGAGCGTATAAGTAATTGGCATTAAACGCGATTTGACGGGTTCGGATCATTTGATATGGCTGGGGTGACGTATTTCAGTCGCCTCGCGAATACTTGTTTTGATTTGGGATTTCCTACGTGTTTACACACTGAGTAGTATCTACTTATTCCTTTATCTGCGCAACAAGCAACAACTTATCCTCCAATGTTCTTGTAAGTAGTAACAACAGAAAATTTTAATGTTTTCCTGGTTCACCTCCTTTATAGGGTTTCAATAGCAGGAAAAGTAAGAAGGAGGGAGGGGAAAGCAAAAAAAAATCTTCAGAAGGCACTATTTTCTTCTACGCCCTCCCACTTTAAAAACCCACGAGCCGGTACTGAAACAAGAAAAGAGTGAACCCGGATTTGAGACGTCTAAAGATCATGATACTACTTTTGTGTAATAATATAATTGCCAGTACATTAGATAGTAAATTTTAGAGCTTCGAGATAAAACTGGAGATTTATTTAAAGAATTGATTTTAAAGCAATTTGTATCACAGGTTGAAAATTAATTAAAGAATAATTTGGACTTCAGGACCACTGCATAATATTTCAGATCGCCATATAGTTTGAATCGTCTAAACGACCAAGTACTATTTCTGCCACTGAATCAAGGTGTTTCTTACATCTTTAAAACTTACTATATCATGAAATCATTACAATTGATTTTAGACATCGCTGAATCGAAATCAATTGCTGTCAAGGGAGATTAGAATCAATTTTCAATTCAGCATCCGAAGTCATATCCGTATAGATGGATTCTCTAAAAACATCAACGTTATATGCAGAGTTGAAAAAGATTTCATTATTGTCATTTGTAATGGAAACAGGATTGAATTGTCAGAAAATGAAATTGGTCGCATATGATAACTTGCCAAATGAATTAGAGGCCAAGGTTTTGATTACGGGGTTGGGTTGCAAAGGTTAGGTTATAACTTTCTTAACGGGATTTATGTTAATACTGTACTGAATACTCAAGTTAATAGAATGTGCAAAACAGGAAAGATGCTTTTTCTTTAAAACTTCATAGGCTTTTTTCATATTAGCAGCATTGCCTGTAACAATACATGATATCATAGTTTCTATGCCCTATTCGACAAAAATACCATTTAACACTGTAGAAATATTCTCTGTGGAGTTATTTACACCATTTTCCAAAGGTTTTGTAGACAAAACAGCAGAATGTAACTTATAATCATTGGTCACTGTCAAGTATGGTTCAGTTTCCTTAAGTTTAGGAGTCTGAAGTGAAGGCAATATAATTTACATTTTCCATATTATATTTCACATTTTTGCAGCCATCATTAAACATTTGCTTCATGATTTTTTCTCATATAGTGTATTTGCTTGGGAGAATATATCTGGGATCTAGCATAAGTACAAACTTTTTAAAACCAGTATCATTAACAACATTAAATGGTTGAAAATCAGTGGCAATCATCAATGTTAATGCTGTGTCAAGTGTTTTTTTTTTCTTTGTTGAGTTTGTTGAGTTTTGTTCTCTGTTTCTCTGTTCTTTGTCGAGTTTTTTTTTTCTTTGTTTCTTTTGGAGTGTTCACCATATTCAATTTCCCTTTTAAAAAAAGAATTTATAGAACTAATTGAGGATCGAGTACTTGATGATGCTGAAGTTCAAGCACTGTCAGTGCTTTGAACATACTCTGTTGGGATGAAATGTTTTAAGATGGTTATTAAGGTTTGAAATATTTCCGCTGGTTTTATACTCCTTGCCATCATTAATACACTTAATTTTTGTTGAAATTTCAGACTTTAGAAATTTTTTGATTTTTTGCTCTTCTCCGGTTCGTAGAAAGTATCTCTCGAGATATTTCTATCAGTATCAGAGGTATCAAAAACAGTTATTTTATCTTGTAGGCACTGGCTCTCATCATAACCAGAATGAAGGTTTGGGTTATCGTTGATATTTTCTGCCTTAGAAGATTCCCTTCTAAGGGAATCCCCAAAAACTCACAATAAACTTGAATAATCACATCTTAATCACACTCAACACAAAATTTGTAATAGCATATCAAACAAAACGTCAAAAAGCCATAACCTAACTTTTCAATTTCTTCTTCTTCTTTTAACTTGGCTTCTGCTCCATACAGTGGACAATTAGCAGTGGTGAAGGTTAGTCCGGCTCAAAGCCATAACTTCGTTACTGGAGATGAAATTCCGAAACTTATTGAGATTCTCACTGGAATCATCCGGCCTGATTACCGGCGTGACAATAGATCGAAAAAGTATAATATTGGAATATTCTTGCAATCAATTACAACTTAAAGCATCTATTATTTTAACTTATGGTTTTTTTGTTCGAAAGTTCTGGGAAATTTCCGAAAAATCTGGGGAAAAAAAAACGGAAACGATGTGATCAAAATGACCAAAACACAATACAACTATAGGAAAAATCAACATACTCACAAATTTGAATTCGAGGATGTTGATAAACCTTGCATATGCCGACTAAACCATAGATATAGAACTACAGTCTAATTTTGTTAATGACGAGAATTTTACTCAGAATATATACTTTTTTTGCATTTGCATGTTGAAGGATGGGAACGGGACATTAATCTGTGATTGATAGATATTTAGCTGATTGTAATTTGGACATTCAAAAATCACGTGTTACCGCAATCCCAGAAAGGGTCACTGACAATGTTGATCATATAGAGATCGGATC